>JAJOZX010019833.1:0-35127 GCA_023014485.1 Bathynomus jamesi
GGTCGCAAAGCAAATATCCGTAACGCGTGCTTAGCTCTTTATAAACTTCCAAAAACTCCTTACGCTGATTCGGGAACATTTGATTGGCTAATACCCCAATTTGTGATACATCTCTACGTGCGCGAATAGACTAGATATTGCGTATTTAACGACACATCGCGCATGTATCTATTTTTGAAAATAGATTCTGATTGATGAAGAACACGCTTATGTTAAGATGGTGGGAGAATACTGTAAATGTCTCGGCAAACGTTTTATCCATCTCCAACATGAGATCGTCAATTACAATGATTGTATGTTCATTTCCCTTTAACGAATTAACGTCATATACCCTTTGTGGAACAAAATATCATCTTGGTACTCGTTGAACACTGATTGATACGTCGAATAGCACCATATAACTTTACGCACAAATTTCGAGAACATCTCTCCCTTTTCTTTAATGATTTTAAGCATAAACACAGTTTTACCACATCCTGTAGGTCCAGATATAATACATGTGGATGGGCTCGTGAATCTGAATTTTTCTACAGAGTCCATTTCTAACACGTCACACTCCTAAGTGGGTAATTTACAAAATATTACAAATTTGAGTGCTGCCCCTTATATTTTGCTTTCTTCTCCCGAACCGTGAATGACGATGAGGTAGAGCATCCCATCATTGACATTACGGATGACCTCGACGACAGTGTAGTTGTGATCTCCTCCCCTGCCAACGAACCCTCACCAGCGATACCGGTACCCACGTCCAAAGCGGAGGTATGAGAACCCCACGTCAGGTATAAAGCGACCGAAATACGTGCCTGTTGCACCAGTAATAGATCCCCAACCATCAACCTCTTACGCAACAATCCCCCAGCAGCACCTCCGCTAATATATTCCCTTATTCATCCGCCGCCCCCCGTTCTGTTAAGTCTACAATAATAGATCCCCAACCATCAACCTCCTACGCAACAGGCCCTCCATCAGCACCTTCCGCTAATATATTCACTAATTCATCCGCCGCCCCCCGTTCTGTTGAGGATGCTATAACGCTCGAATTGGTGCGATCCGCAGCCCCCACCCCAGCCTTGACTAGAAATCGGTATAGAGTCAGGGTCGACCCCTAGAGCCATGTATAGCAATGGAATTGAGTGCGGGCTACGCCGGTTGTACAGCGTATTATAGAGTTTGCTCTTCAGAATCGCGACGAGCGTGAAGTCAGGACGTGTCTGTCCTTTGGATTCGGGTCAGATGACGGTGATGTAGACGATTATTGGGTGATAGTGCCATTTAGACGTTTGGCGGCTGAAGATGTAGAATATATATTAGGACGTATAATGCAAGCCGCCCAAAGTAGTATAGCCTTCAATATGGACAACTTCACGGTAAATATTGACCGTGTATTCCGTGTTGCGGGTCATAGTGCCATACCGTATACTCTTAACTTCAATTCTCCGACTATTTACCGAAAGCATATAAACGTCGATCGTGGTTGCGGCTTTATAGCAGTACTCTTAGCACGTATGTTTACTGTACAAAATACACGGTCTCAAAAAATTTGGCTGCCTACGGTCGTGGAGCGTGCCCGTAAACTAGCTGTAGACTGTGAACTTGAATTTGACTGTAATATGGGTCCTGAAGAGCTGAGAAGGGTAGAACAGGAAATGAATGTCCGCTAGTTGTATTTGGGTTGGATGATCGTCGTAGGACTGTGTATGTTTTTAAAAGCTATGTGAGAGATCGTACAAGACCCTACTTATTTTAGGATTGTCAGGACAAGTATCTCCCATCCGTAATATAAGGTGGCTTTACGCGAATTATGACAAAAGTCGAAAATATGGAGACATCATGATTTGTAAGGGGTGCTCGAGTTTGCGGATGATATAGTGAGACATTGTAAAGAATGTCACATGGTATGTGAGCAGTGTAAAAGCACCAAATGTGAAAGCCGTGTAGTTGAAGCTGAGAAGAGAGACTGTGATGTGTGTAGACGCACATTTTTCATAATAGCTGTTTTGATTTCCATAAATCAATTGGCACGTGCAGGAAAATGAGAATCTGTGAATGTGGTATGTTTCACACAATGGATAATTGGGGAAAATTTAAGCACAAGTGTGACGTAATTCACTGTCCTACATGCCAGGAGGAATATAAGGCGGATGGAGTAAAGCATGTGTGTTATATGAAAGATGCTAAGCCTAAAAATAACCCTTGTATAACTGTATACTACGATATAGAAACATATACGAACGCTGAAACCAAAGAGGTAATTCCACATTTACTTGTGAGCCAGACAATCTGTGATGAGTGTATGGGTATCGAATGTGACGAGTGCCCCAAATGCGGTAAACAGACAAACGTTTTTAAAACGAATGTCCGCGATAGTCCTGTGAAACTATTTGTGTCCTATATTGTCAAGTTAGCCGACAAGTTCAAAAAAATGACTGTGTATATTCTCGGCCATAACGGGGCAAAGTTTGACACGCAGTTCCTTTATAAGGAGTTGCTTGAACACGAATCCTCTGAGATATTTACAGGTGATCCATTGAAAAGAGGCAACAAACTAATACAGATGCATATAAGAGGCAATGTACAATTTAAAGATACTTTATTATTACACCTTGTAAATTAGCAAAGCTACCAAGGTGATGGAGTAGCAGCTGAAGTTTCCAAAGGATACTTCCCTTACACTTTCCTCACCAGCGAGACTTTAAACTACGTAGGCCCACCACCCCCCAAACATTATTTTCACTGTATGGATGAACGTGAAGACTTTGATCGATACTACGACAGTTTTAATGAAAGTAACCCTTATAATATAGCTGATGAATGTGAGCGTTATTGCGTGAATGATGTGCGCGTGCTTAGAGTATGTTTCCAGGCCTTTAGAAGGATGTACATAGCCCGTTTCAAATGCGATCCACTGCAAGTCGCAACCACCATCGCATCATTATGTTTACGGTGTTCAAGAATAACTTCATGCCTAAAGCACCTTAGCCATTATTCACCGAAACAACCCCTGCAGTTACGGACACAAGGCTATTTACTGGCTCATACACCTACAGCAACAGACAGGTGTATACATAAAGCACGCCCGCAACACGGGTGAAGTACCCATTAAGATTAATGGACGTGTTTTTTGGGTTGATGGGTTAAGTGAAAACCGTGTCACTGGTGTGAAGACTGTGTACTCATTTAACGGTTGCTGGTGGCATGGATGCCCCCGTCCTGAGTGCGGAATCGCCGGAGATATCCACGGTAGGTCTCCTGCCGACTGTCTTGCATCGACCCGCACCCGCGATCAACTTATAGGATCACAGTTCACTCACAAAGTCTTGTGGGAGCATGAATATGATGCACGGATGGAGACAGACGAGGTGTACCGTGAGGAAATAAATACGATCAAGCGTTCAATGGTGCTGGATCCTCTCAAATGTGGTGATAGCTTGTTTGGAGGACGTACAAATCCTTTCAGACTATACTTTCCACCTACGGAGGGCGTGAAGCTCCATTACTACGATTTCTGTTCTTTATACCCATACGTGATGAAGAGCAATCCGTACCCCGTGGGCGCTCCTGAGAAACTGGTGGGACCTAGCTACCCTCCATCAATGAATTTTCAAAAAATTTGAATGATCGTTACTTTGGGCTCTCTTTCGTAGACGTACTCCCCCCACGCAATTTATGGATGCCGATCTTACCTGTCGTTATCGACGACAAGCTCATGTTTCCCCTGTGCGTGAAGTACGCGGAAGAGGATAACGGCGAATGTAACCATATACCCCACCAGCGTAAGATCAGAGGCGTATATACAAGTCCTGAGCTGGCCCTAGCCGTACGCCATGGTTATAGAATACTGAAGATACATGAGGTGTGGGGGTTTCAGAAGCTACCCAACCTTTTCACACCATATATAAACGCCTTTTTGAAGGATAAGGTTGAGGCATCAGGGTATCCGCGAGGAGTTGATACCGAACATGAAAAGTCTGCCTATATTCAACGTTACCGCGACCGCGAAGGTATACAACTTGATCGTGTCCAAATTGTAAAGAATCCTGGCAAGCGCTTTAGTGCAAAGTTGTGCCTAAACAGTCTATGGGGAAAATTTGCGCAGAATACCGGCAGAGGGAGCATTCATTTGGCACAAAGTTATAGCGATTTCTGGGATTATGCCAATGCTCCCGATAAAGAGGTCATGGAGATCGTGAATGTAGGTAATACTTACATAATAAAGTACAACAACACTGAATTTGCCACAGATACCTCAAGGGTTACAAACATACCTGTGGCCAGCTTCACAACAGCCTACGCCCGTATAAAACTTTGGGAACTATTGCATTCTCTTGGGCGGAGAGTATTGTATGCCGATACAGATAGCGTGATATTCACAGAGAGGGAGGGTGAATACATGCCCGCTATTGGGGAGTTCCTCGGCGAGCTCACTGATGAGATCAAGGACGAGTATGGGGACAACGCTTACGCCGACTCTTTTGTCTCAACAGGACCTAAGACTTATGGGGTACGGGTCAGGGTGGGGGAGGAAATGAAATATATCGTGAAGGCAAAGGGTATTACGCTCAACCATGCGAATCGGCGGGTTGTTAACTTTGAATCGTTGAAGGATCTAGTATGTTTGGACGATGATAAGGGCGAACAACCTCCCCAACTAATTGTAGGCACCCACAATTTTCGGGCGCAGAAGCTGGGGGGCGTGAAGGAACTTAGGGGTACGAAGGTGTGCCGTAACACCTATAGGAAACGTTACCAGTTACCTGGTACCTATGATACCGTACCCTTTGGATACCATAACGTATGATGCTTCTATTGTTAACTCACACGTATTTGTCTTGTATATAATCGTATCTATTGATTTATTACACGTATTTGTAAATATATATATAATTTGAATATCTCGTTTATTAAATCGTATTTGTAAAGTATCTATTGATTTATTACACGTATTTGTAAATATATATATAACTTGAATATCTCGTTTATTAAATCATATTTGTAAATATATATAACTTGAATATCTCGTTTATTAAATAAATCATGTTTCAATTAGCGTTTCACTTTCTCCTTTGTGTGTGTGTGTGTGTGCGCAGGTGAAAGTTCTAAGCTCCGCCCACTGTAAGACCGTGAGTCATGCTACTATCTGGGAGTCCTTGCGTGGTCAGTCGACTGCAGTAAGCCCGAGAGATCAGACGTGTATTCAGATCAGACGTGTATTCAAATGGCTACCTTTAATATTGCTTGTACAACGTTTATGAAATGGTATTCAGCAAAGTGTCAGGATGTGGTGGATACCGAAAAACTTCCTATTCCTCCCTCCTATGCCTCTTTTAAAAACACATTGGATTGTGCGAAGTTCCAAGATGTACAAATACTCTACGGATGTTCTGGTGAGACCGTTGAGGCTTTCGTTGCACAGACGATGTGCTGAAGTACTGCAGAGCTAAACTTTATAAAGTCTCACATACACCGTGAAGTAAAAGAAACAACGCGTGCAGAGAGAAGCAGCAGGTATGGATAATGAGTCTTGCGGATGGGTGGTGTGACAAGCGGTATTACGTCATGCTACACCATGTCGATTACTCATACCCTACGACTGAAAATGTGAATCTCGTGATCATGGACAATCTTAAGTATTTTTATCACTATATTAACGTATATCATGATGAGGTTCGTAGTGAGGTTGTGCCTAGTGCCCTGCGTGAGTTTTTAACAGACTTTAGAGAGGAGTATCGTTTGATGGGCAGAAACGAAAAATATGAACATATGTTCCTCTCAAATAGTGCGCCGGAGTGTGAAGATGTTTAGTAAAACATAAAATGTTCCTAGTTCTTATCCTGAGGTAAAATGTCTGGTGCGTAGGCTGGTAGTGATGAAATTAATTCTTGTACCGGAAAAACAAATATGTACAACAATTCGGTACGACTCGCGGATCATACGAACAAGCCCATTCACGTATCATCGAGTCAGCCACCCGTCGAACCGTTCCTGCCTACCTGCGTGCCTCAAACGGCTCATAGTTATCTCACAGCTTGAACCGAGTGGACGTGCGCTCCTCGAATACGATGGAACTTCCTTTGAGCAGCATTCTCAACGCCTCGTACGATGTGTCCGTGACGAAATCGTTGCGCGTGTTCAGGCGTAATTCCGGTACCATTAGCTATGTACTGGAAACGGAATGTAGACAAACAAACAAACGGGTTTATTTAAGTGTCGAGGAGATGAATAGAATCTTCGTGATAGTTGAGAAGTGGAGTGAAGATCGTTATAAAATACCTGCTAACGTAGGTACAAGAAGAGAGCAGATTAGTGACGCACCCTCATACGCCGTTGTATGTACGTTGTGTATAATAACGATCGGCCGTGCATTGATATACGGCTGATGTGGAAGAATGCTTCTGATAATAACGCTCTTGTTCCTACGCGAAACCGTTTCATCCTCGACAGAATGTTTAAAATCGTCGGATTCCGCAAGCTGAAACCTATATTAGACGCGCGTGTTACGGACATGCTTTATTTTGATACAGTACTTGAATACGCATACACCGCTCTGCTCGATGGGTTTACCGAGTAGTGTAGGGCTGGTGAGAATGGTCTAGTGCTGGACGTTTATTTAAAAAGTTTAGACTCTTTGAAATACCATGAACTTTGGCGCAAAGCAATTGATCGGTACAAGGCTGAGCTCACCTACACCGTTCACCCTGAAGAACTATTTCTTTATATAACGCGCAGTTGTCGTAACGATTTAGAAGATTATTTCAATTGCCGCTATGTTGAGTGAGTTCACGATTGAAAAGCTCGAGTCGGTAGAAATAAACCCTCGATTGGAAAATCTTGTTTATAAACTTGTGTTTAATAATGTAGCTAACGATGAACTCTTTGTGCGTGCTTTTGATTGTATTCTAGACGTATTTAAAGATGACTTACCAACCGGTCGTAAAGTGGGAACAAAAATAGTACTGAACGATATGAAAGCCCTTCATATCGAATACAGGTTTCCATATACTTTAAGCGGTGAAATATTATTAAGCCGCATATACTGCGTAATGCAGAGCAATAATGATGTAATTGTAAACTCGATTAAGACCAAGTTTAGTATTTTGAAAAAAAAGTGAAATGTATTTATATATTTTGCTTGATATTTCTCCTGTACTGTTATGATTATATGCATATTTCTATTATTATTGAAATGTATTTATATTTTTTGCGTGATATTTCTCCTGTACTGTTATGATTATATACATATTTCTATTATTATTGAAATGTGTTTATATATTTTGCGTGATATTTCCCCTGTACTGTTATGATTATATGCATATTTTCTATTATTATTGAAATGTATATTTATTTCTATTTGAAATATACATTTTATTTTATATATATCTCCATAATTGTGTGTATATATTTCCTGTACTGTTATGATTATATGCATATTCCTCAATTATTATTGAAATGTATATTTATTTTCTATATATTTATAATAAACAGAATGATGCAATGTTGTTTTACTTAATTATATCATGTTACGCCTTCTAAACCTACTACCGGTATTCTAAACCAACTTTTAAGAAATATAATAATGTATACAATGGTATCGCTAAAAAGTGGTATCTGGCAACTCAAGCCATTTACGCCTTCTAAGCCAACTGGCTGATTAGGAGTCTATAATAGTGTATACAATGGTATCGCTAAAAAGTGGTATCTGGCAACTCAAGCCATTTACGCCTTCTAAGCCAACTGGCTGATTAGGAGTCTATAATAATGTATACAATGGTATCGCTAAAAAGTGGTATCTGGCAACTCAAGCCATTTACGCCTTCTATGCCAACTGGCTGATTAGGAGCCTATAAAACAACGCCTACTCGGCTGAAGTCTTAATATGCACTTGGCTCCTGCCAGGTGAACACCTCTCCTCCTTTCTCTCCTCCTTTCTCTCCTTTCTGGCCCTTTGGGGGGAATAGCTTGGGGGAGAACTCCGCCTCCAAGTTTTCCTCGTTGCACCTGCAGCATCCCCCCTTTGGGGGGAATTTTTTATTTTTTTTTATTTTTTTTCCTTTTTTTTATTTTTTTTGCAACACCCCCACCCCCCTTTGCAACAACCCCCACCCCATTTGCAACAGTACGTAATCACTTGCAACATTCTTGCACTCTCCCCTTTTTCGGCTATACTACTGACGGGGATAGGATTGTTAGTACCGTCGTCTATCAACATGATGGTGCTCCTTGTCACTATGCCAAAATTGTTCAGGATTATTCTAAATGGACGTTTTCCAAATCGCTGGATCGGACGCGGAAGCAACAGACCTTGGCCAGCGAGATCACCACATTTAACCCCTTTAGATGTCTTTGCATGGGGCTTTATCAAATCGCACGTCTATCAGACGAAGATTACGAGTCTTGAAAACTTACGTACACGTATACGAACTGCTGCAGATAACATAACCCCGCAAATGCTCCAGAATGTGTTTAGAAATGCTGCGGAACGATTTGAGCTGTGCAGGGATAATGATGGGCGTCACGTCCAATCCTACTCTTAATTATTTAATAAATGTTACCACTTTATCATTTTATGATTGAATTCCATATAATTTCCAAGTGCTTCACAAAAATAGATCCTGACTTTATGTACACCCGGTATTTAATGTAGGTTAACTGAATGCCCGGTTAGGTCAACTGAATGCCCGATTAGGTCAACTGTACGCTCTTGACGATTGGTTAGGTTAAGTTGTGATATTTTCGTTAAAACTAACGAAAATATCACGACTTAACCTAACCACTCATCAAGGGCATACAGTTGACCTAACCGGGCATTCAGTTGACCTAACCGGGCGTTCAGTTAACCTACATTAAATATATAAAGAATGCCCGGTTAGGGCATTTACAGCTTTGTTTACGGTTGGTAGGTTATATCCTAGATTACCAACCTCTTTCTAACCAACCAACCTTTCTCTTTTTAACATATTGCTTCCCAGTGTTAATCACTTTAACATATTGCTTCCCAGGAGGGATCACTTTAACATATTGCTTCCCGAATGCTTTAGGAAGCAATATGTTAAAGTGATCTAAATCTTTAATTATATTAGTCCTATTTGTATGCTGGAAAGTATTACTGATTCAGTACTAATACTGCAGTGATAAATACTTTAATGAGACAGCTCGTTATTTTTTACTTTAATTATTGCATATATTGTTTACCTTTAATGTTAAGTACATACTTGATATACATAAGGTAGTTGTGAAAATGCTTCTTTGATTTTCCTATTACTATCATAAATATAGATCATTCTCTAAATCATAGTATTTTAAGAGCATCATTTTGGTCGCAAACACATTACCTACAGGATAGCAGCACAGAAATTCATCGCAGGATTTTTCATCATTATAGTTGTCCCCCCCAACTTTTGAAAGCTAGTTATGCTCTTGTATGTAACCTATCATTAGTAAAAAGTTTAAAACCCGCTATAGCAAGTTCCCACAAGTCCCCGAGTCACGGTATTTAACCATGTTTCTGTTATAGCAACTATATCGTTGTTCCCGGAATAAATATTTTATCGCCTTAAATTCGTTCAATTTATTTCTAATACTATGCGCGTTACAATAAAAGACGTTTAAATTATTTTTTACCACGGATCGGCATTTTAAACTATTTTTCACGTCGGGCCGGCGTTTCCCGGACCCACATCGTTTAAAGAGGGCTTCGACCTATACAGCTTTCGAACTTTCTCATCAATTAACCTACCAAGAGTCAGAGAGATATGCAAGAAGATCGCTAGTAGAGCGTCCCTTGCGGAACCCATACTAACGATCTGAAGGAAGATTGTGAGAAAAGAGGTGATTTGCAATCTTCCTATTAAGGATACATTCTGAAACTGTAGAAAAGCAAGAAATCAAATTAATTGGACGATAGTTGGAGGGTTGAGAGTGGTCACCTTTCTTTAGGACAGGTTAAATGAAAGCGAACTTCCAGCAAGAAGGAAAAGTACCAGATGAGAGACAAAGCTGAAAGAGTTTGCTTTGGCAGGGTGTCAGCAGTCAGCACTGAAGCATAGTTCTTAATTAAGAACAACAGGAGGAACATCATCAGGACCGTACGCCTTCCTAGAGTTCAGCCCATACAGGGCAGAAAGAACATCTTTGGAAGAGATTCTAATTTCAGACATAATAAAGTCAGAGGAAGGAGGAGATGGGAGAACGGCACCGGAATCGTCCACGATTGAGTTGGAGGCAAAAGCTTGAGCGAAGAGTTCAGCTTTGTCAGGAGAAAAGACGGCAACTGAGCCATCGGAATGGAAAAAAGGAGGGAAAGAAGAGGAAGTAAAGTTGATGGAGGGGTTCTTAGCTAAATGCCAGAAAAATCGAGAAGAATTAGAATTGGATAGGTTTTCACATTTTTGTCGGATGAAGGAATTTTTGGTGAGTCGAAGAACAGATTTGGTTCGATTCCTGGCAGAAATATAAGCTGAGTGAGAATCAGGGGTTGGATGGCGACGTAACCTTCTGAAAGACTATAAGATTGTGGTCGGAGGAGCCCAACGGAGAAAAAAGTTCTACAGACTAAGAAGAAGGATGAGCGGTAAGAAATAATTCCAGAATGTTGTCCTATCTCCAAGACGATCGGGGATATGAGTAGGGTGCTGTACAATCTGCTCTAGGTCATTTAGGATAGAGAAGTTGTAAGCTAGTTCACCAGGGATGTTAGTGAAATCGGAGGAAAGCCAAAGGTGGTGGTGAACATTGGAATCTTCTAAAATGGAGATTTTAGCAAAGGAAGAGCGGGATAGAATGTATTTCCCTTTGGAAGTGAGGTAGTCAAAGAATTTTGAAGTGTCAGTAAAATTCGGAGAAAGGTAACCAGCACAGATGTATTTAGTTTGAGATTGGCATGTAAGCCGTAGGTCGAGGGTATAGAATTCGGGAGATTCGAGTTGGGAAGAACAAGAACGAGAACAAGTTAGGTCATTAGGTGAAGTTAGGTCATTAGGTTATATACGCAACATCCACCTTTGGAGTGAATTTGGGTATAGAGAAAGTAAGAGGGTACAGAAAAGTGATTGCTGTCAGTCGTCCCAGACACCTGAGTTTCAGTAAGGAAAAGAAGATGAGGTTTAGAGGAGGAGAGGTTGTGTTCAGAAGAGAGAAAATTTTAGAAAAGGTTACTAATGTTGCAGAAATTAATGAAAAGTGAATCAGGCAGAGACTCAGAACATCTCGAATGGGCAGTAGGAGATCAAACCCTGCTACGAGGGTGTGCGTTCCCGGTATCGGCGGCGGGGGAGCCAGAAGTGGGGACACTTATGGTCCCCTCCCCAGGGGACTCCGAAGCTCTTGAAATTGATGCCATTTTTTTTTTAATTTTGAAAAGATTATGTAGTGTGTAAGATACATGTATATGTAGTGAGGAATATGAAGAGAAGTGTGTGTTTGAAAGCATGCTGGACTGCTTACAGGGTAGATGAGACACGGATAAAGATCAGCTAAGGAGGACAGTGACAGGAGAAACGCGAGTTCTAGCACTTCCTAGCTTCTGTCTAACGTCCACCCTCTGAGTACTTCCTTGGAGGCTTGGTCGATTGGTGTCTAGAGTCTCCTCCTGTAGGGTATATATGTGTGTGTATATATATATAGAGAGAGAGAAAGAGAGAGAGAGAGAGAGAGAGAGAGAGAGGTATTTTAGAACAGGTGAGCATTAAAAGAAAGGCCGGGCCCTTAGAGATCGCCACCACTGATTAGTGTCGCGAAAGAAGGTACCAATGCATTTAAGCTTTAAAAGGAAAATGTACTTGTTATAAAGATAAGATTTTAAGTCTAATCTTTTAAGATTGTAGAAATAATGATATGCGTACACATACAGTATGTGTGTGTGTATATATATATATATATATATATATATATATATATATATATGTATGTATATATACTGTATATGGACAGAATAAATCTGTAAACCCCTTCCCACTAAATTATACCGACACATCCAGTTGTCTTTTGCTTTTCGAACGTAAAATGGTGTGTATTTTTTGTATGTTTTAGATTATTTGTGAGTAATTTATTTTAAAATCTTAGTATTAAATAAAGTGGTCAGTGTTAAAATCAAACAAACATAGGCTTCGTCGGTTGGTGCTTGGTACATGGAAGCGCTCGTCGGAAACACCCCGGAAACGTTCAACGGTGAATATTAGTATTACGTTTTACTCTCTGAGTAAGTTAATACTGCTGGTGGCCTCTATAACTTATATTTATTAGTTTTGAAAATTTTACCATTGAGCTGGTAGTTCCTATAGTTCATATTCATATTGTGTCTTCGTGCTACCGGTGATCTCTAAACTTTGTATCGATAATATATTATTATCATTATTATTATTATTATTATTATTATTACTATACGTTTAAGTTCACGGTAAAATTCCTGTCTGGACATGATGTATAAGCTCTGTCTACAATCTGGTATCATTATTCGTAGTGTTTAATTTTGCTTGTCATTCTTAAACATCGATGGTGTTCGCGTCTCGCTGTTCAATTGACCCTATGTGTATATGCATGTGTATTCGTGCTGTAGCAGGTGACCCCTAAACCTTATATTATTATTATTAGTAGTATTAGTATTAGTATTATTTTGTCGAGGTTATGCTCTTAAGGTTAGGTTAGGTTATATTTTTACCCCCCCTCCCCCTTTAACACTGACATCCCTACCCACTTCCGCCCGATGCTCCTTAAATGTTTCTATACTACTCTTTGTTTATTGTTATCTGATTGATTTTGTATCTCAAATTTTGCATCGTTAGTCATTATAACTCCTTGACCCTTTGTTTTTGTGTTCCTCTGAATGTTCTTTCTATTTGACGCATAACATTTTATGTTTCAGTTCCTCATTTTCTTTCATATCTTAAGAGCTGAAAATTTTCGATGTTAAGTTTCATATTGTTGTCTTCTGTATATTCTGTTTGTGTTCATCAGTAAGGCTTCCACATCTGCGTTTCTAATTTTTCTGCTGATATTTGTATCGTTAGCAAAGGATGTTACTGTACTATTGTTGGTTACTTCATTGTCTATGTCTATCAACAGGATAATAAATAGATGGTTCAGTACCATGTAGTACTGAACTACGTACTTCCTATTCTGATGATGATATTCATTGGATTTTAACATCTTGCTGACATTCTCTGATCTATTTTCCTGGTTTGTCCGTTATTCCCATATGTTTCATTTTATGTGCTGTTATAACGTGATCATACCTGTCGAATGCTTTAGCAAAATCTGTGTATCGTAATTTTCATCAGTGATATTGCTATAATGCTCTATTAGTGATGATTGCACGATTTCATTGTTGGAATCCGTGCTGGTTCTCATTGAATCTTCCTGTGCCTCCAAAAATTCATAGCGTTTCTTTTAATTATTCTTTCAAATATCTTGGTGAAAGCAAAAAAACTTCATTTTTCTACGTGAAGGTCAAAATATGATTCGTTTTTTTTTCCACCCGAAGAGGATGCCAGTGGGCATCGAAACTGTTGTGGAAATAAACTCTGTCTATTAGAGTGGGTTTTTATTATCATATCTTGGTGAAGTTAATGTATTGTTTTGGTAAGGTTACTGTATTATTCTCATTATTCAAAGGTTTATTTTCCTTCTGTCAAAATTATAGAAGTATTTTGAATTAATTTTTATGGCTTTCATAGCGTCTCTCTCTCTCTCTCTCTCTCTCTCTCTCTCTCTCTCTCTCTCTCTCTCTCTCTCTACCTGTATGTTTCTCAGAGCTTATATGTCAGTATTCTCCAGGTTTTCAGTGATGATTTTACAGATGTGACAATAAAACCCACACTAATAGACGGAGTTTATTTCACAACAGTTTCGGTGCCCACTGGCACCCTCTTCTGGTGGATACAGAAAAACGAATATGTGTATTTTGTCACATTTCGACCTCCACGTAAAAGTGAAGTTTTGCATTCATTTTACAGATGTTGTTTTTGCACTTCATTAATTTTGGAGTCATGCTTTTTTGTTTCGGAACATTGTTTGCTTTTGTCTCTCGAAACTTTCACTTTCCCCTTTGTTGTTTTTTCTGGGCAAATTTTTCCATAATTTCTATCGTCTTCTCTTCGAGGGTTATTAATATCTTTTCCATTGTCTTATCCTTAAAAATAGTTTTCCGGTCTATCGTTGCCATGTTGGATGTAATACCTTCCCAATTTGTAGCCTCGGAATTTAAATAACAATTTTCGGATTTGTCTCTTTCCATGTGTGTTCTTTCCTTCACTGTTGTTCTCATGTTGGTTGATATTTCAATAATGTTATAATTTGTTATTATAGTTGGGGCTATTTCCATGTTATCAATTAAATTATTGTTGTTAGTATTTTTGGGTGGTGATGAAGAATATCTCTCCTTATTTTCTTGGTCCACATCTTGCGTAAATTTTACAGATAATGATGTGGTGGAACTTGCAATTGCTCCCAAATTTACAGTTACCATTTTTGTAATAAAATTTGTATGGACTATGAGGTGCGTATAAGGTATAAGGTGCGTATAAGGTGCGTATTTATGTCTTTCGTTTATGTCATCTTTTTCTCATTATTATTACAATTATGATGATTTCACCATATCAGGGTTTGTGTTTGTTGTTTTTCTTTTTGCCTGGAATGGTTTCATATTGTGTTATTTTTCCCTCTCATCCGCACATTTCTCCATCGAAACATTCTGATCATCTTTTTCTTCCATTCCTGTTTTTTGTTATTATTCGTGTTGTCCATTGCCGTATCTGACTACCTCAAATATTGTAAACAAATTTACTTTGGCTTAGACTTTTTTACAGAACTTCATATCCATTACCTGTTTGCCCCTCAGTACGAGAGATATTTACGTGTCGTCCCAATTCATACAATTAAAGCAAGTACTTGTTAACGGAAAATACACCTGGTGGCCTTGTTTTCATTAGTAGCCAAACTGCATAAATTGCAGTGTTGTGACCTGCGTATTCATTGCCATGTTATCTATTGTTGTTTTCAATATGAATTCAATAAACATCATGTGTTTTCTGTTTGAATGGAGGAGAAGCAAATTAGTCCGTGAACGCTCTCGAGAGGTGAGGGTATGGAGTGCTGCAGGTGGTGCTCCGATTGGTCCAAGGAAGAGGAACCAGTAAGGGATAGGTGTTACGGAGTGGGGGAAGAACAAAGATTTTGTCTGGCTCCAGTCTCTAGTGAAACGAGAAAAGGCATTAAAATAGAGAATTTAATTATTCGAAATACACGAACTTTTACATCACTTGTAATGTCAAGTACTGAGTTTTATCACATTATGTGCCTCAGACATTCGCTCAAACACTGACACTTTTGTATGCTTTGTAATATATATATATATATATATATATATATATATATATATGTGTGTGTGTGTGTGTAAGGAACGACGCTTGTGTAGAAGAGCGCTCCGCACAAGATGAGGAGGGAGAACAAGCAAGTGAAAAATGAGGTACCTCCCAGGAATCGAACCCGGGATCATCCATTTGCCGGTCGGATATGTTAACCACTACACCAAGGACCCCGATTAGTCAGTACTCGTAATTCTCCTACATACGAGCGGAATCAAATGCCCTGAGGGGGCACCTTCGAATGCCGTACATATATATACATTTTAACTGCAAACAACACACAGTATAATTAATGTAAAGAACGACGCTTGTGTAGAAGAGCGTTCCGCACAAGATGAGAGGGAGAACAAGCAGTTAAAATGTATGTATATGTACGGCATGCGAAGGTGGCCCCCTCAGGGCATTTGATTCCGCTCGTATGTAGGAGAATTACGAGTACTGACTAATCGGGGTCCTTGGTGTAGTGGTTAACATATCCGACCGGCAATTGGATGATCCCGGTTCGATTCCTGGGAGGTACCTCATTTTTCATTTGCTTGTTCTCCCTCCTCATCTTGTGCGGAATGCTCTTCTACACAAACGTCGTTCTTTACATTAATTATACTGTGTGTTGTTTGCAGTTAAAAAAAAAAATTATATATATATATATATATTACAGAGCCCTTTAGAATATAGTTGAATAACCAACGGACCATTTTCCCCCTTCTGAATGCATTATACGAACATCCGTCATCGACGCGAATGAGAAATGTAGAATCGCAAATGTGATCGTAACTCGAGTGGAAGACCACATATCCTCCCTTCACTCGCCTTGGTCTTTTTAAGCCGAAGAGAGCGAAATTGGTTGTTGTATTTGCCCCAATAGAGTGATAGAACCGTCATAAAGGATAAGAAGAAGGCAACTTCTATTATTACTGAATTATCTATATCGTATATCGAGCTTCCCTTTTACCGTGCCCGCTGCAGACATATTCGATATTATACATATTTGTGCTATTTCATATTTTGTCTTGTGAATATATGTTACAGGGAATCTGTGCAACTAGGGATTTCATGAAATCCCTAAAATGTTCAAGGATTTCATGTAAGGTTAAGTCGTGATATTTTCGTTAGTTTTAACGCAAATGTCACGACTTAACCAGTCGTCAAAGGGGTACAGTTGACCAACCGGACATTCAGTAATTTCCCATAGGTTCAACGAAAATATCACAACTTAACCTTACATGAAATCCCTGAACATTTTGATGGATTTCATGAAATTCGAAGTTACACAGATTCCCTGTAATATATATATATGTATACATTTCAACTGCAAAGAACACGCAGTATAAATAACGTAAAGAACGACGCTTGTATAGGAGAACATTCCGCGCAAGATGAGAAGAGAGAACGAACAAATGAAAAAAATGAGGTAACCACCCGGGAATCGAACCCGGGATCTTCCGATTGCCGGTCAGATATGATAACCACTACACCATGGTCCTCACTCAATCAGAAGTCGTAATTCCTCTACATACGCACAGAAACAATGCCCCGAGGGGGGCACCTCCTGCATGCCGTACCTATATATACATTTCAACTGCAAAGAATACGCAGTATAAATAACGTAAAGAACGACGCTTGTATAGGAGAACATTCCGCGCAAGATGAGAAGAGAGAACGAACAAATGAAAAATGAGGTAACCACCCGGGAATCGAACCCGGGATCTTCCGATTGCCGGTCAGATATGATAACCACTACACCATGGTCCTCACTCAATCAGAAGTCGTAATTCCTCTCATCTTGCGCGGAATGTTCTCCTATACAAGCGTCGTTCTTTACGTTATATATATATATATATATATATTATACATTTAGGATAAAAAGAAGACGTAGAGCAAGAAAGTCATTATATTTGGCTGCAGCCGACGTTTCGGGCAACTCTACCCATTTTCAAGGCCTAATAAATAAAAAGCTAAAATTAATGCATGACAAAAAAAAAAATATACGAATGTCAAAAACAAACTAATTCATAACACAGAATAAAACCACTTAAAGAATAAAAATTAAAAAGCGTAAAACAAGCATAAGCCAAAAACAAAAATTAAAAATTATATACATGACAAATAACACATGATAAAAGTAAAACTTTAAAACTAAAGACATTCAAACAAATTAGTTAAAATCTTCACTAATAAAAAGTTAAATGAAAAAACGCAAAAGTGCACGAAACATACCATGCTCACTTGACATCCACAAACAACTGAGGCGAAAAGGAGACAGGGTCAAGGGAAAAACAGAAAAATTTAGTTGGTAGGCATTCTAATTAATAAAAGGGGGTAACAGCTAGAATCAATATTTAAGCTGGAGTTCAGAAATTTAATGCACAAAGATTCATAAATACGGAGAGAGGACGGACATTTTAATGATTTAAGAATTTTAAAGTTATTAACGGAAATATCAACTTTACACTTAACAGAATGATTTCTAATGGCAGACTGTTCCTTTTTAGATAAAACTTTCCCTGTCCTATGGCTAATACCCATATCTAAAAAGGAACAGTCTGCCATTAGAAATCATTCTGTTAAGTGTAAAGTTGATATTTCCGTTAATAACTTTAAAATTCTTAAATCATTAAAATGTCCGTCCTCTCTCCGTATTTATGAATCTTTGTGCATTAAATTTCTGAACTCCAGCTTAAATATTGATTCTAGCTGTTACCCCCTTTATATTAATTAGAATGCCTACCAACTAAATTTTTCTGTTTTTCCCCTTGACCCTGTCTCCTTTTCGCCTCAGTTGTTTGTGGATGTCAAGTGAGCATGGTATGTTTCGTGCACTTTTGCGTTTTTTCATTTAACTTTTTATTAGTGAAGATTTTAACTAATTTGTTTGAATGTCTTTAGTTTTAAAGTTTTACTTTTATCATGTGTTATTTGTCATGTATATAATTTTTAATTTTTGTTTTTGGCTTATGCTTGTTTTACGCTTTTTAATTTTTATTCTTTAAGTTTTTATTCTGTGTTATGAATTAGTTTGTTTTTGACATTCGTATATTTTTTTTTTTGTCATGCATTAATTTTAGCTTTTTATTTATTAGGCCTTGAAAATGGGTAGAGTTGCCCGAAACGTCGGCTGCAGCCAAATATAATGACTTTCTTGCTCTACGTCTTCGTTTTTATCCTAAATGTAAAATTACGTCTCCTTAGGAGGGATCCTATTTATATATATTTATATATATATATATATATATAATATATATATAGGGGGTCGAAATTTTGTATTCTTATTCTACACACTGCTCGGAGTTTCCTTTAGGCCCCTAAACTTCACTGTAATTACACCGCTATGCGCCCCCGCTACCCGTTGCATATGCCCCCCCTTTTTTTTAAATTGAAATGAAATTGAAACCAATTCTTTGAATAAAAAAACCTGATAAATGACAAAGATTAAAGTAAATAATGATATAAGTAAAGTTAAAGTAAGTTATATATATATATATATATATATATATATATATATATATATATATATATAAGAAATCTTTCTCCGTATATTACTTAAAGAATCAATTGAAGCATACTAAAATCAAAATATTCACCTTAAGAAATTTAATTGAAGCATATTAAAACCAAAATATTCACCTTAAGAAATTTAAAATCGTAAATTACTGACACCACTGGCCTTTCCATTGGAACACAGGTTCTACTCCCTGGCTGTGACAGGAAAAAGGAATAAGATGAAGTGGTTCATTTCGAACTTTAAGAAGATCAACATTTGTCAAATTTTGTAAAATAGGTGGAGGGGTGATGGTTTCGTTGTCCCAGTCGATCATGTTAGGATAATCGTCTGCTTCAAAGTTCAGTGTTTTTGGCAGCTCAAAATTTCTCGCATTGGTGCCCCTAATTCTTGCTCGAATGATGTGTTGAAGAGCCAGCTCTCAGACTTCTCTTCTTGTGTCTGTTATCATTGAGAGTAAGATATTCTCTGGGTGGGCAAAATAGGCGTTATTTCTGAGGACACGCTCCATAATCATCCGATGCTTTTTATCTAAGCCTTTAAGCAAGTGCATGATATACCAAAAATTAGATGCTCCCTCATTTGCCTTTGGATAAGATTTTATCCAAAACCAGCCTGGAGCGTAAACCAGCATTATAATTTTTACTAGGTCTTGGATGTTTTTGTCTGGATTCCGTGTAGAGACATATAAGCGCAGGATCTTGTTTGCTCGTGTTAGCCATCTTGCATGATGGAGGGCACCTGGGGATCTGGTGGCTAACGCTTGCGAGATGCGTCCAGACTGTATGCTAATGCACATTTCATACATATATTTTTGGTCACTGCTGAAACTTTTAACAATATCGACCGAAACTTCTTTAATGTTGCCCTCTACAGGGGTATAATCGGCTATATCCAGTTTGGTCAAATCCTCTCGGAGTTTATTTCCAAGAGAACCTTTGAAGGTGTTTGGTCCCGAAATTTTTCCATCAATTGCTTCAAATATGTGCCTGAAGAGCAGTTCGTTTGCATGCAAAAGGCAAATCAGCCATTGTACCGGCCTGTCCAAATATAATTCAATCAATTTTAGCACTCCGCCAATCCTGCCAGTGTTCACTGGGGTGCCATCGCATAGCAAAGCTTTGAGGGATTCTTTGCTATTAGAATCAACCATAAAAGTTATTATTTCATCTGCAATACAACAAGCAGTTCCGTTATCTGGAGCTATATGATCCATGTAAACATCATCAGGTTCTTTGACTATTACATAATGTTCTTCGTACTCCATTCCCTTCTTTGTCTTAGTTTGATCTTTTGTACCATCAAATCCGATGCCTTCAATCTGTGTGTTCTCTGATTTCACTTTGATTATGTTCTTTTTACCCACACGTATTCTTTCTCTTTCCACTTTTTTCCTATCCAACATATTGGTTTCGTCTAATATTCCCATATCCTTCAAAGCTGCATTTACTATAGCTGCAATAGCTCTGTAACTTACACGGTATCTATCTGCCGTTATTGTTAAGTTATCATAAATAATTCTGTTCTGATGGTTTTCTCTCAGCTCAAAATCCGGAACAAAGTCAATATCGTCGCTGTCATCATCAATTTCCATGCTCTCATCTTCCATAATATGTAAAGGGTCCAGTTTGCTGGTTGAGGCGACATTCATATCTAGGCTTATCTTGGCTCTTCTTTCTAATCCTTTAGCTCTATCGTGAGTCCTTTTTCTTGCGGAAGTCGTTACTCTGTCGATTGGTCCTAGTTGTTTTTTACTTTGTTTCTGCCCCACAAAAGACTCCCACTCAATCATTGGAACTCTAATATGACATCTGCAATCCGTTCGACTGAATTTTTTATCGTAACAAGTACAAGTGCAAATATCAAACATTTCATCGAATGTCTCCACCTTCTGCTGAAAACTGTTGTTTCTTTGTTTTAATGGTACTTTATTTAGCTTTGCTGCAGATTCTATCGATCGTTCAACTTTTATAGTTATTCCTTCAAATCCTATATGTGGAAAGGAAAACTTCTCCCAAATGGCCTCCACATCTTTAGTGACAATTCTGTAACATTCTTTTGCTGTTCTAGAACCTTTCGAAATCAGTTCTTCTCGTTTTCTTACCAATAAATAATGCCTAAATACGTCAGCCTTTGAAGGAGTCATTGAAGGTGGAAATTCTGCAGGGTGACCAAATGCTGAATTGTGCGTTTTGCTTCTTGTCGCCATGATTTCACTTATTTAGGCCTAGTAGCATTAATAACAAGAAACTAATTGTTAAATTCTAGCAATTGAATCATTCAATCTGAATTCAATATAACTCATTCGGAATTAAATCATAACTCATTCAATCATAAACAATCTGAAAATAACAATCTGAAACTAAACAAAAAAACGTGACAATAATTTGTATAATTCATCTAATCTATCTAAATTAATCTATGTAATCTATTCAATCTATCTCAAACTCTATCTAAATAATCTATCCAAATTAATCTAATCTACTTAATAAGACTTACTATAATGCATGATTGTCACATTTGGGGTTTATATCTGTGGAGAGAGTAAAATGGGGGGGATGCTATGGAAGGGGTAAGGGGGGTCGCATATACGCATTTTTTTTACAAGATGTTGAGATCATCATTTCCAACTACGTGCATACTGTGGAATTGAGAGAAACTCGATTTTTGATATGTTTCGAACCCCCCCTAATATTAATATATATATATATATATATATATATATATATATATATATATATATATTATATATATATATATATATATATATATATATATATAAGAAGAACGAGGTTTGTTTTGCCGATGTGACGGTTACACCGTGTTTCGATCGAAGTTCGAATAAAAGCGGTATTACAGTAAAAATCCTGCAGTTAATCAGTTTTAAACGGTGCTGATATTGTGAGTTAATTCATAGCGCACAGTGGTATTTCTCTTTAAAAAGTAAAAATCGCGGCATATGCCAAAAAAGTAAATAAAAACGAAGCGAATTAATCTATACAGCATTTTTCTGAGTGTTTCTTTGTGAAGGAAATTAGTTGCCTATCGAAATTCCTACAAATCCTCTCCCCCCATTATCCCCGCGGCCACAGTCGCGAGCACCAATCAGTGAGAAGTATATAGCGTGCCACATCCCCCATACCCCGAAGTAACGGAGAATACTTTCCCTCACTCAGCTTGAGTCAACTCCTACCCAATACTTCCTATAATACCCTTTTTGAGTCAATTTTGTGCACCAGCGGCTACCCTCCATCAGTAACATGGAAATGTTAAATAAATTCCTGCAACTCTGTGGTATCTATAACGATGAAACTAATGAGGCAAACGCGATGAGGTGCGATCTCTGCCAGTTACTTTTTGATTTCAGATGCCTAGAATGGGAAGATGAAAAAATCTCCCGCATAACGAACGTGAAGCAACTTAATGGGATAAAATTTTTCTGCAAAAGCTGCATGACCGAAATAAACTCTTTTACGATATTTAAAGCAGAAAGAGCCTACGCGAAGAAAATAAAAGAGGAAAGTGTGAATAAAGAACAGAGGAAAACAGAAGAAACGAAGAAAGGTGAAGTAGAAATTAATCAAATACTGTCACACAACGAGGCTGAAACCATACAGGCAAAAGAGAGTATAAAGACAACAGATAGTATAAAAGCAACGAAGGACATTAGCACAAATAGTACAAATAGGAAAAGACAAGAGTGCAATCAAGAAAACGGAGTGAAACTCTCCCACACTAAGAAGCAAAACAAAGGGCCCGAGTAAATATGGGCAAGGAATTATATGCAGACGTTATATAAAAGATAGTTGCAGATATAAAAGAGGACAATGTATATATGAACATCCCCCAATATGCAATTTCTTCTATAATAATGGTCATTGTAAATTTGGAGACAGATGCAAATTCTACCACCCGGACATCTGGAGGACTTATGCAAAATATGGAACCTGCAAATACTGGAAAAAATGCAACTATCAACATCTCCCGACGAACCTAAAGGACAAAGTTTAAAGGACAATAGGAATAACAATAGGAACACAATAAGCGAACAAAAAAAAATTTTCAACATCGCAGACATGTACGGCTGTTGAATGTTATCCAACGCATGCAGTTGACACAGCTGGAAACCCCCAAGCCAAACCGCTTCCGGGCAAGAAGCTACCAGAACAGGTAAGCGGAAACGGATCTCTCTCGGAGGACCATAGGGCAACGAAACAAGCGATACCGAAGGAAAACGAACTTGAAATGCACAAGGGGCAACGAAAAACAAAGAACACAAATATTGTCCTGGCTAATATTCAAGGAATAAGACCAAACCAATCACTCAACAAAGTTTCGTACCTGAAAGGACTTATGGACGAAATAAGGGAGGACATCGCATGCCCCACAGAAAATCATCTTAAGGATTGCCAAGGAAATTGTGAAAACTGCGAACATTGTATTGATAAGAAAGAAATAAATATAGAGGGTTTCAACTTACTTAAGAGCGGATAGAACAGCGAGACGTAAAGGCGGCTGTGCTATATATGTAGATGAAGGTCATATGACAGAGATGGTAATAAGTAAATCAAACAGCTTTGTGGAACTCCTAGCATTGAAAATACTAAACGTGATACTGATAGTTATCTATAGGCCTCCAAACACTCCAACCGAAAAATTCTCGGAGGCCATTGATGATATCAGAAACTTAGTAAGTGCCATAAACCCTCCATCCCCCAATATAATGATCTGGAGAAACTTTAACTTCCCATTTATAAAATACAAAAAGGTGGATAGGAATATGTATATACACCAGGACAAGGGGTACACAAGAGAAGACCAGGAGCAATCAAAAATGTTGATGGCTCTCACAAATGAGGTCATGCTGACACAGGAGATAACAGAAACTACAAGAAAAAAATAACTGCCTAGATCTAGTATTCACGAATAACACGAACTTGATTGCTGATATAAAAATAACCTCAACCATTATCTCAGACTACAACTTAATCGAAATATCAACAAATATGGCGACAACATTAAAAGACATTACATATATTGAGGAAAGAAGCAAATTTGCGGCCTTTAACTTAAACTCCAAGACTATAAATTGGGAAGAAATCAGATCGCACATGGCCCAAATAGATTGGAGATTAGTTTTAGAGAATAAAACAACTGAAGAAATGCTAACAACCTTGGAAGAAAAGACGCTGAGAATTTTAGAAAAATATGCTCCGAAATCACAACCAAAAGGAAAGAGGAATTGGCTAGAGAGGCAAAAAAGAATATTCCGCAAAAGAAAGAGAGTGGAGGCGAAGTTAACCAACTGCGGAGATAATGCCAGGGAATTAATATAAGAAAAACTGGAGAATATCGATAGGGAAATACAAACCCTGATTAAGGACCATACAGAGAGGGAAGAAGAAAAAGCGGTAGAAGCAATAAAGGAAAATCCAAAATACTTTAATAGCTATGCGAAAAGGAAAACAAAAACGCGCGCCACTATCTGGCCCTTAAGGAAGAGAAATAATGAACTAACTGACAGTCTAAAAGAAATATCTGAAACATTGAGAGCCCAGTATGAATCAGTTTTCAGTACCCCAAAAAGTGACAAAGCGATACCCGACATAGATGCATTCTTTGAAGAGAAATTGCAAGAAGAGTGTATAACAGACTTTGATTTTACCCCAGAAGATGTAGCAAGAGCAATAGGACAAATGAAACCACATTCAGCTCCAGGTCCAGACAATTGGAACGCATTATTGATTAAAAATTGTAAAAATGAAATAGCTACACCTTTATACTGGATATGGAGAAGATCCCTAGACACTGGGGAAATACCGAGCATCTTGAAAAGAGCAAACATTGTCCCTATATACAGGGTGTCCCAGAATTAACTATCTATTTCAATGAAATCGGACAAATTTTTAAAAAACACACTTTTATTTATGTTTATCATGTTTAATATGTGTTAAAAATGTATAAATTTCTAAATTTTTTTCATAATTTTATTTTCATAATTTTTTCATTATCTGGTCCAATGAAAGACCGTCTGAAGTCATAGAATGGCAAAGAGACTCTCCAAAAGTTAACGTGTGGCTTGGAATGACCAAATCCAAAATTTATGGCCCATTCTTCTTTGCGGAAGCAACTGTAACAGGTACCGTCTACCTTGATATGCTTCAGCAGTTTCTCGAACCACAGCTTCTTGATGATGGCATTCTTGATAATGTTGTGTTTCAACAAGAAGCATTGATCTTTTGGCGATAAACCTTTGTTTTTATGAAACCCCATGCAAAGAAATCCAGGGGTGTCAAATCCGGAGAACGTGGAGGCCAAGGTCGAGGTCCTCCACGTCCAATCCACCGATTCGGAAGGCGTCTGTTGAGGTATTCTCGAACAATTAGAGCATAATGACATGGTGCTCCATCTTGTTGAAACACAACATTATCAAGAATGCCATCATCAAGAAGCTGTGGTTCGAGAAACTGCTGAAGCATATCAAGGTAGACGTACCTGTTACAGTTGCTTCCGCAAAGAAGAATGGGCCATAAATTTTGGATTTGGTCATTCCAAGCCACACGTTAACTTTTGGAGAGTCTCTTTGCCATTCTATGACTTCAAACGGTCTTTCATTGGACCAGATAATGAAAAAATTATGAAAATAAAATTATGAAAAAAATTTAGAAATTTATACATTTTTAACACATATTAAACATGATAAACATAAATAAAAGTGTGTTTTTAAAATTTTGTCCGATTTCATTGAAATAGATAGTTAATTCTGGGACACCCTGTATAAAGGAGGGGATAGATCTCAAGCAAAGAACTATAGACCAGTGTCATTGACGTTCCACCTTACCAAAGTATTTGAAAGAATAGTGAGAGAGAAAATCTACGATTTCTTGGAGACTGGAAAAATTCAACGAAAATCAGCACGGATTCCAATCAGGTACATCATGCCTATCACAACCAATAGAACACTATAACAATATCCTAGATGCACTGGCAGGCAATGACAACTACGATGCCATATACACGGATTTTGCTAAAGCTTTCGACAAATGTGATCATGGTATAATAGCACATAAAGTGAAATATATGGGAATAACAGGCAAATTGGGAAAATGGACCTACAACTTCCTCAGAGAACGTCTACAGGTCGTCAAAATTCAAGGTATATCATCATCAGAATCGGAAGTGCGCAGCTCAGTACCACAAGGTACAGTACTGGCCCCACTCCTGTTCATTATCATGCTAACAGACATAGACAGCGGAGTAAACAGCAACAGTATAGTAACATCCTTTGCAGACTACACAAAGATCAGCAGAAAAATCAGCGATGTAAATGAAGTGGAGGCCTTGTAGAGGGACACAAACAAAATATATAAATAGTCAGAAGACAACAACATCACATTTAACACCGAGAAATTTCAGCTCTTGAGATATGGTAGAAATGAGGAACTTAAACAGACTGCATATTATGCTCCAGATAGAGAGGAAACTCAGAGAAGCACGAAAGCGATCGATCTGGGGGTAATAATGACCGATGATGCGAAATTCGAAACACAAAATCAGATGGCGATAAATAAAGCAAAAAGAGTCGCGGAACAGGTACTAAGAACGTTCAAAAGAAGGGACAGGACAGTAATGATTCCCCTGCTAGAAACACTGATTATACCAAAACTTGAATACTGCTCAGTTTTGACGTCCCCATATAAAAAGGAAGACACTAATAGACTAGAAGAAACTCAGAGACATTTCACAGCAAAGATTGATGGTTGCAAAGAGCTCAACTACTGGAAAAGACTACGTAAACTAAATCTGTACTCCCTGGAAAGAAGAAGAGAGAGGTACACCATAATCTACATATGGAAAATGATCGAAAAACTGGTACCAAACCTCAAACTAAACCCAATTACCATTCAAACAATACTAGAAAATAGGAAAGGCAGGATGTGTAGTGTTCCCAATTTAAAGGCCCGACAAGGGACCTCTTCAACACTGAAGGAAAATAGCTTGGTTGTCAGGGGGCCAAGACTTTTTAACCAGCTTCCAAAGGACCTCAGAAACGTTACAGGGTTCAAAGTTGAAGTCTTCAAGAGAAGACTAGATGCCTGGCTCAGAACGGTACCAGATGAGCCGGGTGTACCTGGCTATGTACGGTGGAGAGCGCAAGAGAGCAACTCGCTCCTCCACCAAGCCAGGCCTAGAGGCGGGGGCACCAGCTTCACCTTCGTGTGAAGAGAGACCAACACACGGAACATCAACGAGGTTAAGGAGGTGTGTGTGTATATTATTATATATATATATATAGTAGCCTACTGGTCACCAATTTATTGTGACCTTGAAAGTAGGCTTACTATAATTTATTAATTAAATTGGAACGAATACCAGCTCGGGCACAGCTCGGGCACAGCCCACACAAACAATATTTAAAAAGTTGAGAGAAATGACTTTGCGGTTTTGTGTTTAATTAGAAAAATAAATAAATTATTTGTTCACAGTGATTAACAAACATTTATGTATACAGTAATTGTGCTATATTAGAATGACTGATTACACAGGCCTGCGATGGTTTTGTTGTCCGAAATATTTTATCACTTGCGAGTATATAGTAATTTTTGCCCGCTGATTCCGAAAATAATATTAATTTTTCGCCATCACGTACAGATTTTTCACAAAATGTCATATTTCATATTACATATGTAAGTAATTTTCATTAAAATTGACTCAATTAAATTTTGATTAAAAACTACTGCCTATAAATGCTTCCAGATCAGAAGTGACGTCATAACGTCTTCTAGAACATTCGAGAAACGTACCGCTAGTATATAAGTGATTGACAAGCCACTAGATGAGTCAGTCTGTCTAGTTTGAGAACGGCGAAGAAAGGAATTTCCGGTCGGTCTCTACATATATACACACACACCACCCAGCTGCGGTGGGACAAGGGGGCCATGAAAACGAGGATGGAAAAACCCTTCAGAATACGAGGCCCAAAGCTTTTCAATGCCCTACCAAAAGAAGTGAGGAAGCTCCAGCACACCGACCTGAATAACTTCAAGAACCAGCTGGACAGATTCCTGTGCAAAGTCCCTGCCCAGCATTGCGTGGCTGGCTACGAGGACAGGAGGAGATCAGAGAGCAATTCCCTCCTTTACCAAATCCTGCAAATGAGGCGAGATGCTGCAGAGGAGTCGACCGTAGGTCGATCCTGAACCGTCGTTCGAACTCACATAAAGTAACCATATTATTTAAGACTTCTGTATCGCGCAAACATGAATTTTTTATATAGGTAGCAAAGAATGAGTTCAAAAGCCGAAATTAATTTTAGAGATAGAAAAAAAGACCATTTGACCTGACATTTGTGTCACTGCGTCATCTTTAAAGGAGAGAAATTCGTGTCACACCATTACCCCAAAGTTCATTGCAAATGAACTCGAGATAACGAGCGATGTTAGTAATCGTTACACCTCGGAGATAGTTTCTTCGTGGCTCGACGATTATCAAATCTGATAATACAAAATATAAAGACAAAAGAAACTCTTTTACACGCCATTGCCTGTGCATGAAATGATATTCCTATAGTTAGAAGCTATGTACGAAAATGACTTGCAAACATGCAATACTGTACAATTTAACCCAAAGAAAATAAACATTTCAAGTATGGAAAGTATTGTAGCTATAAAAACATGGGTACTTCATGTTCACTTTTACAAATTAAACACATAAAAGGTTCTCACGAAGCTTTAAAAACCGTCAGTGTAATAATAATAATAATAATAATAATAATAATAATAACAACAAAAGCAAGTAAATAAGGTGAAAATTGTGCAATTATCTGTTTTGTATCTTCGACATAAGGAAATAAAGAGAGAGAAAAAGAGAGAGAGAGAGAGAGAGAGAGAGAGAGAGAGAGAGAGAGAGAGACAGAATCTGAACAAACGAATCGCAACTTCAGTTTCCGTGATACCTTTAAACGAAACCTTCAAATATGGTGCTCATTTATAACCTGAATTCACCATTAAGCGTCACTTAAATAAATAAACTGAAACGAAATGAAGCGAAGAAAGAGGCCGTTTACTTTATTATTATTATTATTATTATTATTATTATTATTATTATTATTATTATATTATTGCTTCAAAGAATTATTTACAATTATAATTTGGTTTAATATACGCAATAATTAATTCCAAAAAGTTCTTAAACGCACATAAGCCATTTCTTTCTCTTTTAGGATAAGCAAAATGGCTTGTGAAGCTCAGCAAAATGGCAGGAACGAAGGGTAATTTGCAGGAGAATTTAAAACTTATTCCTATCGCATAAGGAAGTCTTACCGATGATTGTCAGTAAAATTTCTGCCTATGACATTTGTTCGTTGTTTACAATTTTCGCCCCCCCCACGAATTAACTCAAAATACAGAAACATGATTTTGAACTTGTTAATATTTCGAGAATTACAAGGATAATAGAAAAGATAGAGTATAGTATACTGTGTGTGTATATATAGGGGCCTATTAGATGCATACGAGGGTATATATGTGTATATGTATATATGTGTATGTATAGTTTTTTTTGTTTTTTCTGTAACCTATATATAGGCTGTAACCCTTTATGTACTTCAGTGTTCCTGAGGATGTCATTAGACGAAAGCGCTTGAGCACCATTCTGTGTTTCCTTTCCTTCGTGGTTTTATTCATCATAAATATTTTTCACGTGTTACTTTCGTGAAATAATTTTCATATATATATATATATATATATGTGTGTGTGTGTGTGTGTGTGTTACAGTAAGATTGTGAAACTAGTGATTTTATGAAATTCCCGAAATTTTTGGTTATTTCGCGTAATTACTGTTTCATTCAGGGACTTCGGGAAGTTATTAACCTAACCTGAAGTTCCTGAGTGAATCATTAGTTTCACAAGCTTACTGTAACATATATTTTACTGTTCAGAAATTTGGAAACATCAATGGTACATGGGTATTTATAGCCATCATCGGCCATATGTACAATTGAATGAGGTAGTACTGTAGAGCAGTGGTCCGCAACCTGGGGTCCGCAGATCCCCGTAGAGGTCCGTGAATGAGTTTCAGGAGTCCGTAGAAGACAAGGGATGTATTTTAATTCACACAAAATTAGAATATACAAATTATTTTCGCAAAGAGGTCCTTAAAAATAATCATATTCTGTTATGGGTCCATAAGTGAGAAAAAAGGTTGCGAATCACTGCTGTAGAGTATAAAATATGTACAAATACATATTATTATTTTAATGAGTAATCACATAGACAAAGATATATATATATATATATATATATATATATATATATATATAATATAATATATATATATATATATATATTTGTGTGTGTGTGTGTGTGTGCTGTATATTAGGGTTGAGTGAAAAAAAAAAAAAATTTAATTTCAAAATGCTTGGGGTCGGGAAAGTTGCGTATTTATGTGAAACGTACTGTGTGAAATTTTTTTAATCGTACGGCTATAATTAAATTGTGCACACTGAACTCAAAGTTTTTAAAAATTGGCAAAATTACTAAAATTTTGGCATTTTTATTTTCAGTTTTTTTGAACACGTACTGCGTGAAGTTTTTTCACATAAATACGCAACTTTCCCGACCCTAAGCATTTTGAAATTAAAAAAAAACTATTTTTCACTCCACCCTAATATATATATAATATATTATATATATATATATAATATATATATATTATATATATATATATATATATATATATATATATATATATATAATTATATATATCAGTATTAGGTGACTTCAGTTTATCCTTTTCAGAGTCTGCATAGTCAATAGTGTATAGTCCCATATAGCCTCATTCGGATTCATGTCGGGGCTTTCCATAAATTTTAGTTCTCTAGCGTCGTTCTCCTTCCCCTTCAAATATGGTTTTACAATCGGTGCCGTGTGTTTGGGGTATTTATTCTGTTGTAAGATAAACCCTTGTCCAATCAAGTGTTTTCCATCTGGCACAGCATACAGTTGATTAATTTGCTTGTAATTCTCCTAAGTTCGAGTACCATCGATTTCACAAGGAAGCCAACTGTAGATTAACTTACGGGCCACCAGATCACCCACCATGCTTTGCTGCTGGTTGTCAGCACATATATCTCTTACCCTGTCGCCGTCGTACGTACTGTCTTCATTTAGATCCAAAGATTTCAAATTTTTAATCCTGTCCACAAAACCTTCACCCAATCAGTCGACGTTCATTGGACATGATTTTGTACAGTTTTTACCCTCTTAGACTTGTTCCCTGGTCTCAGGTACGTTTTTTATTTCGGCACTAACGCTTCCGTTCAACCCTGCCTCTTGTAAACGACATCATATTGTTACGACTGAAACGTTAGTGCCCTGTGAGGAATTGAAGTCCTGCTGCAAAATATGACTATCTCTTAAGCATGTACCCTTCTAGTACTTGTCTTGAGATTGTTTTTTCCTTGGCCTTCCTTTTCGTTGTTTGTCTTTAGTTGACCATGTTTCAAGATGGCGTTTGATAGTGCCCCACACCCCTTTTACAGAAATGTTCAGTTTTTAGCAAGTTCTCTATAGAAGTATATCCTTCATCTCGTAAATTCACGATCTTTATGCGAATATTTTCTGGTATCTGCCGTACGGAACCCATTTCATGTGAAAAAAATCAGTTGAATCCACGTATAAAAGAGTTCAAGCCACTCATTATTTCAATAAACGATGTAGAAAACTAGGAATGTTTCTAAAACACATTACATACCACTATTATATTGGATACATTCTATAAACACATTTCTATAAACACGGTCAACTGAAAGAAATGTAGGCCTCGAAGGTAATCGCCTATAAGGATACCTTTCAGCATACCGGCGATAGCAACAGCTGTGTTGCCTAGCATCTCCCCTAACATGATGCATATCAGCAAGTTCTTCAAAAGAATTTTTTCTTACCTTTCTTACCAAGCGCCTGGTAGACCTAAAGCGGTCTGTCAGTTGGGAGCCCTCGGACGAGACCCATCCATGCCTCACGATCTCCACACATCAAGTTCGCCCGTTCGGAGACTGATTCCACACTTCTCGACAGCACTCTTGATGTTATCCATCCATCGGATCTTGGGTCTTCCAACTGGTCTTCTGTTTTGAGGGTCCCATTCCAGCATTATTCTTGCTGTCCTTTCCCTCGGCATTCGTTGGACATGCCCGTACCATCTCAGTTGGTTCCTTTCAATATTCTCATTAACCGAAGTTACACCCAGTCGCCTTCTTATTTCAGTGTTCCTTATTTTGTCCAATCTACTTACTCCTTCTATCAATCTCAGGACCCTCATTTCAGCTGCTTGCAGTTTTCCCCTCGTCCTTGTGGTTAGGGCACAAGTCTCGCTGCCGTATAATAAGATTGGTTTCAATATTGTTCAGTATATATGCGTCTTTACCTTTTTAGGGATGTTTTGGTCTTTCAATAGGGGGTACAAGAAGGAAACATTTCTGTTATATTTAGCAATTCTTTCATTCACCTCTACATCCATACTCGCATCATTTTCTATCACACTACCAAGGTATTTAAATGTGTCCGTCTTTTTCATTTCCCTTCCCCCAACAAAGATTCCATCCACGTTCGCTCCCCTCGTTACCACCATATATTCAGTTTTATCATAATTCAGTTTCACTCCATACTCCCTCAATCTCTCATCCCACCTCTGCATAATTCTCTCCAGGGATTCTGCTGTGTTAGTCCCAACAGCCACATCATCAGCACATCCAAAAATTTACATTTCCTCTTCAATTTCCTCAGTTATGTGTTCCATAACCCTGTTGATGTAAGCAATAAATAAAATGGGTGACAGAACACACCCTTGTTTAACTCCTGTACTTACATCAAACCATTCCTCCGATCCCACCACCGTGCTCTGGGAGACCCTATAGGTACTCATTACTGCTCTCAGAAGTCTGGGTGGCACTCTCTCACTCAGAACCACCGACAGCTTCTCCCTGGGCACACTATCAAATGCCTTCTCCAGATCCATAAAACATATGAAGCGGTCGAAATTGAATTCTCGGCTCTTCTCAAGATATTTTCTTATGGCTGAAATTTGATCTATAGTACTCCGGCCTGCACGAAAGCCACATTGATACTCCAGTAACCCAGGTTCCAGTATGTTTCGTATTCTATGTTCCAAAATCCTTTCATATATTTTTTCCACATGACACATCAAAGATATGCCACGGTAGTTTTGACATTCCTGCTCACTTCCCTTCTTTTTATATATAGTATATATAATTGCTCTGCCCCATTCTGCCAGTACAATTCCCTGCGACCACATCACCCGGAAAATGCTTAGCAGCCAGTCCACAGCAGGATCACCAGCTGTTTTTAGTGTTTCTGTGACAATTGCATCCGGTCCGGTAGCTTTATTATTCTTCATCCTCTTTAGCGCTTGAATAACCTTCTCTTTAGTGACCTCTCTGTCCCCCTCATGCTCCTCATGATTTACCCGCTCCTCCCGTCTCACCTCATCATATTGGTTCTCGTTATTCAAAATATGTCTAAAGTATTCGTTCCAGCGTGCGGCCACCTCGCTTTTATCAGTGAGGACTTTACCATGTGCATTTCTAATCGCCGCTGTTGTTTTCTTGCTTTCTCCACTTTTATACTTCTTAGCCATGCTATGCAGTAACTTCTTCGAGCCTTGAAAATCCTCTTCTAAGTCTTTACCTATTTTCTCCCACACAGAGCGTTTCGCTCTTTTTAACCTCGTTGGTGTGGTTTCTCATTTGGACATATTCTTGCCTTGTTTGCTCATTTCTGTCCTTAAGTCATCTCCTAAAAGCACGCATCTTATCTGTCACTGCCTCCTTTACCTCCTGGGTCCACCATGCCGTCTTTTTTCTTTTTTCTTTTTCTTTCTTTAAAAGAATACTGCTCCATAACGCTCTGTAACATTACATGAGAGTGACACATGAAATGAAGGAAATAATTTGGTTTCTAAAATGGCAACTAACAAAATACTATCAAAACAAAAGAAAAATAGTTATCTATACAACCGGACAACTACGACTTTGATAAACTTTAATGACTTTCATTTTAATTGGATCGTACTTGGTAAATAAGCAATGTGTCTCGGAAACGAAACGATTGCGAATTTATGTTCATAGGAACTTTTTGTTCACTTTGATGTCCTGAATATGTATACTAATTTATGAAACATAATTTGATAACACCCTGTACATATTTCTTGGACGGTAGATCCTATAATATTATGTAATTAGATTAATTAAAGAATAGTTTGCTTGAGCCACGAGGTCACCAGACCTTTCGGTCAAATAAACAATATCAATAATAAGTGTTATTAAAGAAACGTTCCCTCCGTCAACGAATTGAGGAATTCAGTGCGACTAAACGGCGAGAATGCCAGGCGTTTACCGGCGAAAATAAACAATTATCGGTACTTACGTATTATCGGGACTACGAAACTGTTTATTATGTATTTTTGCTCTCGTCATTTTCGTTTAAACTAACGAAACTATCACAACTCAACCTAACCAATCATCAAGGGCGTACAGTTGACCTAACCGGGCATTCAATTAACCTAACCTGGCATTCAGTTGACCTAACCGGGCATTTTCCGTTTTATTTGTTTTTCGTAGCTAACTTAACCTAACCTAAAATCTTTCCTTTTTCAGATCATTAGAAATTTTCAACCATGAAAATTGGGATTTGCCAAACACGGTTAGGTCAACTGTACGCCCTTGATGATTGGTTAGGTAAGTTGTGATATTTTCGTTAGTTTAAACGAAAATGACGAGAGCAAAAATACATAATAAACAGTTTGGTAGTCCCGATAATACGTAAGTACCCAATTATCTTTATATATGGAATCGTACCTGTCTTTTATCCTAAACTGCATGGCAGGAAAGCTGGCAAAATTAATAAATGAGAAGAAAAAACAATGAACTATGATAAAACAGCGCATAAACGCGCTTAATGAGAGAGTATCAACTTACAATATGGACTGCAGATCAGGCGAAAGAAAATGAAACGTTAAACAGCGACCTTAAACAGGAATCGTATAAGACCTGTACTTCATTGGGAGACCTGGAGCCAGAATGCTCCAGGTGAAAAACCCTACCGAAATTGTCAAAGATGCTATTAGAGAAAAACTCCATATACGGGTTTCCTCTTAGAGAAAAAATCCTTTCAAATTCGATCTCTAAAATGCCTCCTCCCTTCTAAGATTTTTTTTATATTATTTAGATAATGTTTTGTCTTTTGGGTTAAGAAT
>JAJOZX010019834.1:5000-51948 GCA_023014485.1 Bathynomus jamesi
ATTATTGATTTGAAATCGCTGTTAAAAGTGATAATTATCAGAAAACTTGCAAGAGCAACTCGCTCCTCCACCAAGTCAGGAAGACCTCAACTTTGACTGTTGTGACGGTCCTGAGATACGTTCATTTAAGTCCCTGACAATATCCCAGGATGTATCATAACGCCCCGGTTAGTGTTTAGTGTTACTATTTTGCTGTAAAATCGGGGCTCTTTCTTGTCAATACTTTAAAACTTGATGCCATATTGTTGTCTTCTGACCATTTGTTAGTGTCCCCCTCTGTTCGGTCTCTCTTCACACGGAGATCACGCTCTAGACCCGGTTTGGTGGAGGAGCGAGTTGCTCTCTTGCGCTCTCCGCCACACATGACCGCTTGGTGGAGGATTGAGTTGCTCTCTCACGTTCTCCACCGCACATAGTCATGTACACCCGGCTCATCTGGCCTAATGTTCATTCTAATTTCTTCATTTCTACCATATCTCAAGAGTTGAAATTTCTCGGCGTTAAATGCTATATTGTTGTCTTCTGACCATTTGCTAGTGTCCACCTCTGCTCGGTTTCTCTTCACACGGTCACGCTGGTGGTGCCGCCTCTAGACCCAATTTTGTGGAGGAGGGAAATGCTCTCTTGCAACGTGTTTGACACTCAATTTTGAACCTTAAACAAATGAGACTGAACAGGTGAAAATGAATGTATTCTTTTAACTACCGGATGAAAAAGGACTTAGTATATATATATATATATATATATATATATATATATATATATATATATATAGAAGCATTTCATAATTCTTTATTGTTGGATAGATCCCAATCTTCTACGTTTTTAAATGTTTTTGACAATACGCAGAATTAGATGGACTGTGAATAAAAATGTTTAGCTCGTGATTTTCTGTGCTGGTCAGAAATGCCATTCAGTCATCGGACGGCCTTGGGCTTAAGAAGGTGTTTTTGTGTGTTACGATGTAGTTGTAAATTCAGAGTAGTATTACGTCTCTCTCCGACTTAAAATGTTAACGCTACTCCCCCCTCCTCGCATTACCCCGCTTATCTAAAAGCGTATCGGCATAAATAAAAGTTAGTAAAGTGTAATTAGTGTATAACTAATCTCCCGGTCTCCTTTGCATTGTTCGAATCATAATGGCGCCTCAAACTCGGTCACGTGCTACCCGTATTTATAAAGCACAGCGGAACGAGAGTAAAGAGAATGATAAATGAAAGATAGAGAGAAAATGAATAGAAAGTAGAGTAAATAATGAAATATAATAATGAAGGAATGGGCCCTTAAAGAAATTAAACAACATTTTTGGCTACGCGGTGTTCCTTTATATAAATAAAAGGACTTTCCCACGTCGCCTTATATTTCGGTCAAAATTGTTGCTACCCGTATTATAGCATTAATAAATATTCTGGTTCGATTATTTAAATAGCAAGATGCATTGTGTTAACCCATTTGCAAGCAAATTTCGATTCTCATTCCTTAACAAATCATTGTAACTGTTTTTCAAGATGGCGCCCATCATTTTCAAAATTTCTTCTCATAGCGAGCATTTTCGTAATTTTCGCGGTCAAAATTCTGTTTTTCTCTTCTCGTTGAAGTCTAAATTTCCAAACCGCTTTGACTCAAAATTTCTCTGATCGTCTTGTCGAAGCCGTAACAATGTGGAGTCAAAATTAGAGTCGGAATTCGAGAGTTGTTTGTTTCCTTTTCGCGTTGATTTTTATACGGTAAGGTTTAAAATGTTTGAGCGTATGGTCACGCATTTTTAGGTAATAAAAAAAAAGATATATATATATATATATATATATATATATATATATATTCATCAATTTTTATATTTTTATAGGTGGGCTGATTGTTGTTTTTTCTTTCATTTTCAGGACAATTCCGAGTGATGGTTTGTGTGGTTAGGCTGTTTAAATTTTTTTTTATCCTGAAATTAGATTTTACTGTGTTAAGGACTGTTTTAACATTTTGTTTTAGACGTGGTTCGGATTCAACGTTAAACTCTAGGTCTAAGATGGAGTGACACGCTTGACCTTCGCCTGGATGAACAATCAGGGGGATGCTAAACAAAGGTTGCCGATAAAGTAGAACTTTTTTAATGCCTGAAGGATGGGCTAGGGGTAATGATGTAGTAAGTTTTAGGAGATGTTGCATAGTTTTTATATGAGTTTAACACTGATAAAATTCAACTGTTACGGTACGGAAAAGGGGAGGATCTAAAATTCCATGGAATAGAAAAGAAGATCCCCGATGATCCGGGTGTACCTGAGAGATGGAGAGTAAAAGTAGTCAACTCACTACTTCACCAGGCCAACTAGATATATTGTATTAGTATTCCCCGTTAAACTGTAGGTCTAGGACGGGGTGAAAAGCTTGACCTTTGACGGAATGAGCATTTCTGTAGTAAATGATAAATATTATTTTCACAAGGTGATTCTGTTATTCTCGGTAAACCGTCTTATTCCGCTCCCGAGTGATATTTTGTATGGTTAGGCTGTTTAAAATTTTTTATTCTAAAATTAGATTTTATTGTGTTCAGGAGTGTTTTAACATTTTATTTTAGACGTGGTTCGGATTCAACGTTAAACTGTAGGTCTAAGGTGGAGTGGCACGCTTGACCTTCATTAGAATGAACAATTTGGATAGGTCCGGGTTTGTATATTATTAATTTTTTATTATATATATACTCCTCGCTCGTAGTTCTTATGCTATTATTATTTTTGATTGCATATATTCCTTCGCTTGTATAGGAATGTATATTTATTTTCAATATATTTCGTGAAATTGAATCCAATAATTTGTCTAAATAAACAGTGATGTGATGATGTTTTATTTAATTCTTTTGGATGTGTATATATAAACGTTATTATTATTATTATTTAATTATACCAAATGGCTGGTTAGTCCTTCTAAGTCAATTTGCCGGTTATGCCAACTGGCTGTTTAAGTCAGCTGACGGGGATAAACGCACACAAATGCACGTACACCTCCGTCTAGCATTATGCCAATCCAATAATTCGTCTAAATAAACTGAGTGATGTGGTGATGTTTTATTTAATTCTTTTGGTTGTATATATAAACGTTATTATTATTATTTAATTATACCAAATGGCTGGTTAGGCCTTCTAAGTCAACTGGCGGGCTAAACCAGCTGACGGATTATGCCAACTGGCGGAGAGCCTGAATATATGTTTTAATTAAATAAATAGGGCAATCTGTCAACTCAGCCTTCTAAGCCAACTGGCGGATTAAGCCAGAATATATGCTTTAATTAAATAAATAGCGCAAACTGGCAACTAAGCCTTCTAAGCCAACTGGCGGATTAAGCCAGAATATATGCGTTAATTAAATAAATAGCGCAATCTGGCCATTCAGCCAGATAGGCCAACTGGCTGATTAGGAACATATTAAGACAACGGGAGCTCGCGCTCGGCTGAAATTTTAATATGCGCTGGCTGCTGCCAGGGGAACACCTCCACTCCTCTCTCTCCTTCTCTCCTCTCTTTCTCTTGGGGATAACTCTGCCTCCAAGTTGCATAACTCCTTGTTGCTCTTGCAACATTCCCTTCCCCCTTTGTTGCATAACATCTTGCAATATTTCCCTTCTCCCTTGTTGAATAACATTGCAACATTTCCCTTCTCTCTTGTTGCGTAACATCTTGCAACCAAAGCTGGGCACTTGCGGTTTTTTTTGCGGTACTGCGGTACTGCGGTACTACCGCACTACCAAACCGGTACCGCATAACGCAGTACCGCAAAGGATCGCTGAAAGTACAGGCTGTACTTTCAGCGATCCTTTGCGGTACTGCGTTATGCGGTACCGGTTTGGTAGTGCGGTAGTACCGCAGTACCGCAGTACCGCAAAAAAACCGCAAGTGCCCAGCTTTGCTTGCAACATTCCCATCTCCCCCTTTGTTGCATAACACTGCCACATCCCCTCCCCTTGTTGCATAACCTATGCAACATTGATCAACATTTGCAATTGCATTGCACTCTCCCCTTTTGCGCCATACTACTCATATTATGCTCCAGATAGACAGGAAATTCAGAGACGCACGAAAGCGATCGATCTCGTGGTAATAATGACTGATGATGCGAAATTCGAAACGCAAAATTAAATAGCGATAAATAAAGCAAAAAGAGTCGGGGGACAGGTACTAAGAACGTTCAAAAGAAGGGACAGGACAGTAATGATTCCCCTGCTGAAAACACTGATCACCAAAACTTGAATACTGCTCAGTTTTGACGTCCCCATATAAAAAAGGAAGAAACTAATAAACTAGAAGAAACGCAGACACATTTCACAGCCAAGATTGATAGCTGCAAAGAACTCAACTACTGGGAAAGACTACGTAAACTAAATCTGTAGGGTACTCCCTGAAAAGAAGAAGAGAGGTACACCATAATCTACATATGGAAAATGATCGGAAAACTGGAACCAAAGCTAAAACTAAACCCAATTACCATTCAAACAACACTGGAAAATAGGAAAGGCAGAATGTGTAATGTTCCCAAATTAAAGTCTGGCAAGGGACCTTCTCAACACTGAAGGAAAATAGCTTGATTGTCAGGGGGCCAAGACTTTTTAACCAGCTTCCACAGGACCTCAGAAACGTTACAGGGGTCAAAGTTGAAGTTTTCACGAGAAGACTAAATGCCTGGCTCAGCACGGTGCCAGATGAGCCGGGTGTACCTGGCTATGTACGGTGGAGAGCGCAAGTAAGCAACTCGCTCCTCCACCAAGCCAGACCTAGAGGCGGGGCCACCAGCTTGACCTTCGTGTGGAGAGAGACCAACGCACGGAACAGCAACAAGGTTAACAAGATTATATATATGAGGTGGGTAAAGTACTTTCATTTGTTACTTAAGTTAAAGTACAGATAATCTTTAAAAAATATACTCAAGTTAAAGTAAAAGTACACGTTATCAAAAGTACTTAAGTTGAAGTACAAAAGTGTTTTATAATGTACTTAAGTACTGAAAAGCAAGAAGTACTTTTTTGAAAATGCAATAAAATACTCTACAAATATATAATAATATAAAATAAACATCATTTTGGCAAACAGACTTCATTAGGATACAGAATTAGGATTATTATTAGTAGGAATTATTATATTAAGAACTATAATTTATTACCTAATAATTTATTATAATAAATATGCATTATGTAAAATTTCTTATTGAGTTTCAACAATAGCTGATTTTCAAAGTTTTTGCAATGTATCCTGGCAAGTAGAGTAGGGGGTTAAAAGAAGAGAAGAGAGAGTTAAAAGAAGAGAATAAGGGATTAAGTAAGTGGTAAAACCTATTATTCTTGGGTTAGCATTCATTGAGAAAAAGAGAGACTCGCCATCATCATCCACCAACCACTGCGGACAAGTCGGAAAAATAGTCGAAGAGAATAGGAAAGGGGTGAAAGATGAAAAGAAGTAAAATAAGAACGCTTACAAACCATGCAAACACAGTCTTAACTCAAAGAAACAGTCATACAATGCAAACTACAGACATGCAAGTAGAAGGAAGATAAGAAAAGAAAAAAAGTATGAAGAGTATAACAAAAGCGGATTAGTTTACGCTACGAGCTACATCTAAGTTCGTGTTAGTCTTTTTTTTTTTAATAATATAATTTTATTGCTGGCATATCACACGCTAGCATGTCACAAGCTGGCATTAATCGTCAACAGACTCAAACCTCGACCATTACCCCCAGAGCTCCTGTTGCTAATTGTCTTATTATCTTTAACGTCGTCAATATTTTTAGAATGCCTATCGAAACGGTTCTTAAACATATTAACACTGATAGAGTTCACGACGGACGCGGGGAAGATGATTCCATTTATCAATTATTTTAAACGTAAAAAGGTTTTTAGCGATATTAGTAATGAAACGTCTGCCACGTAATTTAAATCCGTTATTACGAGTATTGCGATTATCGAAAATGAACAATGTCAAAATTTACGTTATCGATTTTATTAACGATTTTGAAAACTTCAATAAGCTCCCCCCTTAATCTCCTAGTCTCGAGTGAATGTAAGTCTAACTCTTTAATCCCATCTTTGTAAGACTTGTTGCTTAGTGACGGAATTAGTTTCGTGGCGCGTCGCTGAACCCTTTCCAGCCTATCAATATCCTCATACAAATACGGGCAACAAAACTGAACGGCATATTCTAAGTGAGGACTGACTTGGGACTTGTAAAGGGGCACTATGATATTCTTCGATTTAAATTCGAAATTACGCGCTATGAAGCCTAACATCCTATTAGCTTTTACGCAAGACTCCAGGCACTGGTTCCTAACTTTTAAATCCTTAGATACGCGTACGCCTAAATCTACTTCCTCGGCAACGCTCGCTAACTATCTATCGTCCATCGTGTACGTGTAATTATTGTTACGAGAACCTATATGCAAAACTACATTTGTCTACGTTAAATTGCATCTGCCACTTATCCATCCACTCCATAATCCTATTTACATCGTCTTGGAGCCTATCTCTATCGTCCACGTTAAGAACTTTACCGCCTATTTAGTATCGTCCGCGAATTTTGACACGTTACTGATCAAGCCTACATCTATGTTGTTAATGTAGAATACGAATAACAATGGGCCTAACACTGAATCCTGAGGGACACCGCTACCTATATCCAACCACCCAATTCCCTACCATTAAGAACGACCCTCTGTTTCCTGGCACAATCCATTCCTCTAACCAGTTAGCTACCTGACTGCTATACCGTGCGCTTTAACCTTCGCAATTAATCTTCTATGCGGAACTGTATCGAACGCTTTTTCAAAGTCTAAATAAATAACGTCAGCCGCTCTATGCCTATCGTATTCGCGCACTATTTCGTTATAAACCTCCAACAAATTAGTTGAACAAGATTTATGGCGTCGAAACTAATGCGGACTACTATTAATCAAATCACGACTTTCTAAGTGATCGACGATACGATCCCTAACTACGCATTCCAAATGTTTACCGACAATTGACGTTAAACTAATAGGCCTACGGTCGCCTTTTTTAAAAATGGGAGTAACGTTAGCTAATTTGAAGTCTTCAGAAATATCTCCGCTTCCAGTGAATTATAATTATTAAAAATATTTGTTAAGGGGTCTACGATAGCGTCTTTCAAATCTTTGAAATGTCTACGATAAAGCGCGCCAGGGCCTGAAGCCTTGCTAACTTTTAGCTTATCGATATAATGCACAATCTCACCCTCGTAAACAGTTATTTCATTCAAAATAGTCTCGCTACTAAATGGAACGATATCGTCCACGTCGGGGACATTATTTACGTTTTCTACGGTAAAAACTGTCTCAAAAAAGGTGTTAAAAATATCCGCCATCGCCTGAGCGTCGGAAGCCAAAGCGCCGTTAGCGTTCACTAGAGGGCCTATATTATCTTTTATCGGCTTACGATTATTGACCAAGTAAAAAAACTTTTTCGGATTATGTTTACTATTCGCAGCTATAAGTATTTCTAAATTACGCTGATCATTCCTAACAGATCTTTTAACCTGACGTCTAAGCTCGAAATATCTATTAAAGTTAGCTACCGTGCCATTGCGCTTATTAAGTCTGTACCCTCTGTTACGCTCGTTTATGAACTCGCCTATATCCCTCGTCCACCACTTGGGCCTACGCGGAATAAACTCCCTTTCGATATTCAGAAAACTTTCTTTAAACGCCTCCCAATGGAAATTTGCGTCATTACCCATAAATAAATGATCCCAGTGCACTACTCTCATCCTGTCCGCAAAACTATCAAAATTAGCCCAACGAAAACCAGGGACTTCTATTACGTTACTATCCTTACTGTTTTCTATCAATAGCTTAAACCTAATAATTTGATGATCACTACATCCCAAACTCTCACCTACTTCCAAACCTTCGACTATATTTTCGTCGTTCGTCATCACCACGTCTAAAATACTGTCACAGTGCGTTGGTTCGGTAACCATCTGTCGTAAAAAAATTATCTTCCATGAACTCAGCCTCAAACCCTCATGTGTGAAATCTAGTATCGGTATCGGGGGGTTGAACGGGAGGTTTATAAACAACGAAATTAAAGCCAATACTACGTGCCATAACTTCAACGCATATCGCATTAATTGCTGCCAGGAAATCTGTCAACCTCGATAGCCCTAAGGGAATTACGAATGTACAACAAAACGCCGCCACCAATCCTATGTAACCTATCATTAGTAAAAAGTTTAAAACCCGCTATATCAAGTTCCCCTAACAAGTCCTGAGTCACGGTATTTAACCACGTTTCGGTTATAGCAACTATATCGTAGTTCCCGGAATAAATTATCGCCTTGAATTCGTTCAATTTATTTCTAATACTACGCGCGTTACAATAAAAGACGTTTAAATTATTTTTTACCACGGATCGGCGGTTTAAACTATTTTTCACGTCGGGCCCGCGTTTCCCGGACCCACAACGTTTAAAGAGGGCTTCGACCTATACAGCTTTCGAACGTTCTCATCGATTAACCTACCTAGCCTAGCATTCCCTATTTCATTGAAATGCAACCCATCCTCTATAAAAAGTTGTCCCAGATACGGCCAAGGATGGCGATTACTATTTTCAGAGCTTGAAAAAGAGCCGGACATCCTCCGACATACTCGACACCCGATTATTTATAGGCTATAGCTATAACTATTCAAGTACACTTACTTCCAATTTCTAAGTCTACAGTACGAGCGGAGATGGAGAGGAGCGCGCATGCGTGAAACAAGTGACGTCATCAGCTATCGAAAAAGCCGATTGGTTACCTTAAATACTGTACTGAATGACTCTTCTGATTGGTTAATGAAACTCAAATGTTTTGGTAAACAAAATCTGAAATAATCCGGTTTCGGTGTCTTCTCTCTCTCAATACCCGACATTGAGAGGTGGCAGATTGAAAGCGGGTTTTTCCAAAATTTGTTTACCAATTTTGAATGAAATTGTCAAGCATACAGCTGTTTTGTTACTTCATACTTTTCAGATTTTTGCAACATTGTACTTAAGTTAGAATAAAAGTATTAAAAGAAATTACTTTCTAGAAAGTACATTCTCGAAAAAGCTATAAATATAAATATATATATATATATATGGGAATGAACTCAGAATGGTCCCCTGAGTTTTTTATGATACACACAGACAGTGCATGGAACAAGGAACTCTTCTGGGATAATTAAATCCACTATAGTCCGAATAAGTAATGGTAAATGACAAATACCATAGTTTTTCTTTTTCATGATGCTAGCCCGACGTGGGCAACGGGTCACTCGCAAAGAGGTCCCATAAATATAGCTTCCCTCACCAGCTATCTGCAAAGCAGACAGGATCCAGCTTTGCTTGGGACATGGATCTAGGGTTTAAAGCACCTAGCCATGCTACATTTAGAACCTCAATATAAGCAAAAGACTCGCTGCCTTCACGTCAGATTGAATGCATCAAAGAAAAAGAAAAAGGGGTAACTATTATATTTTTAGCCAAAAACCAAAACTTAAACCTCAACTGGCAGAATTGAGCGTCCACTTTTCAAGGCACATAACGTGAAGGCAGCGAGTCTTTTGCTTATATTGAGGTTCTAAATGTAGCATGGCTAGGTGCTTTAAACCCTAGATCCATGTCCCAAAGCTGGATCCTGTCTGCTTTGCAGATAGCTGGTGAGGGAAGCTATATTTATGGGACCTCTTTGCGAGTGACCCGTTGCCCACGTCGGGCTAGCCTCATGAAAAAGAAAAACTATGGTATTTGTCATTTACCATTACTTATTCGGACTATAGTGGATTTAATTATCCCAGAAGAGTTCCTTGTTCCATGCACTGTCTGTGTGTATCATATATATATATATAGGTAATTTTTTTTCATGATGTTAGCCCGACGTGAGTAACGGGTTACTCGCAGAGAGGTCCCAAAAATATAGCTTCCCTCACCAGCTATCTGCAAAGCATATAGGATCCAGCGGATAACTGCTGAGGGAAGCTATATTTTTGGGGCCTCTTTGCTAGTGACCCGTTGCCCACGTCGGGCTAACATCATGGGAAAAAAAACTAGTGTTTGTCATTTACCATTACTTATTCGGACTAACGTGAATTTAATTTTCCGAGAAGAGTTCCTTGTTCCATGCACGATCTGTGTGTATCATATATATACAGGTATTTCAGGTCGACCCAAGAAATATGGAAAAGAAACACTTCATACTAGTTACGGAATTACTATGACAAACTTTAAATACCAAATACAAGCTACAAACTGGCGAAATGTTTAGTTTGTATTTGGTATTTGAAGTTTGTCATAGTAATTCCGTTACTAATATGAAGTGTTTCTTTTTAATATTTCTAGGGTCGACCTGAAAAACCCTGTGTGTGTGTGTGTGTGTGTGTGTGTGTGTGTGTGTGTGTATATATATACATATATACAGGGTGGCACAAAAGTCAGGAACCAAGGCACATTTTAATAATTTGTGTTTTAATGTGTGTTTTGTTCTTTCCAGATTTATTGTTGAACCTATGGCACAGAAATTGACAATAGATGAACGGGTGGAGATAGTTTTAATGTGTGCAAGGCGTGGTAACACACACCGATCAGTTGCTACTGCTTTTAATGAAAAACACCCTGAGAGGCCGCCAGTTGTTCAGGCATCAGTTGGAAAACTGTTCACTCGCTTCAAAGAAACGGGAAGTGTTCATGATCGGCCGCGTAGTTGCCGGCCAAAAAGTTCAATCGATGCAGCAACATCACTAACGGTACTCAATCACCTCGGAAACAGCCCATCCAAGTCCTTAAGAAAGTGGGTGGAAAACTTTCCAACCACTTCCACTATTTTGGTTTACTATTCACATACTCCGTTCGTGTTTCGCTCGATGGGGTTTACCGTAGTTCTGGTTTCCGACAATGGTACTTGCTTCACTAGTAAGGAATTTCGTTCTTTTGTCTACTTAAATGGCACTAGACATATCCAGTCTAGTGTTTTTCACCCGTTTACTAATGGTCTCCGGAAAACATGTTCCGTACTTTCAAGTCGGCCTTGCGTCATTCTCATGGGGAGGAAATGCAAGTGGTGTTGGATAAATTTGTTTAAAAATCGACTAACACCTCACGATGACAGGGGTGTCGCTCCTTCTAAACCACTGGTTCCTAACCGGTTGGACCATGGCCCACTTGCTTGTCTTTTAGCATCATGTTAATAAATGTTAACAAAAATTTGCTTATTAAACCTTGTACTGTATAAACATGATACCAGCTTAGCAACATGGGAGATGGGCCATGGGTTATTCGAATCAGCTCGTGGGCCATCGCTTCAAAAAGGTTGGGAACCACTGTTCTAAACCAAGGATAACAATAGATGTGTTTAAAGCTTTTATTGTTTTAAAACGCCTTGAGAGAAACACACTAAGGCCCTGGAAGAAGTAGCTACCTAGCATATTTTTTTCTTTCTTTAATTTACCGCGGATTCGTACCTAGTGAAAGTGGTACATATCTCGGCGAGGCAGTGGGTGGGTGAGTTTACTGAGTTGGGGGATGGTAGACTAGGGGGGGTGAGTAAGGTTCAGTTCTTGGATAGTGGGTAGGAGGGGTGTGGTGTTAGACACGCTGAAGCAGATGAGAATGAGTGAGGAAAAGGAAAATCGCTTCCGCTAAAAAATGGGGGCCTTCGGCGAGTATGGATTGTATACGCTCGGGTAGGGGAATTTTGGACAAGAGAGGGAAACACCTGCGACGAAGAGCGGACAGGTTTGGGCATCCGACCAGGAGATGTACGACAGTGATAGGGGTATGGTAGGTAGGGCAGAGTGGGGTGCAGAGAAATGCGTGTGTGTCCTAGGCGGAGACATGCTAGAATAACTTCTTTATGGCGGGACCGGTGGAATGAGGAGGCCCAGTATCCTAATTGCGGTTTGATCTTGTGGAGTTTGTTTTGTGTGGCCTGGTCCCATTCCCGTTGCCAGATGGAGCGGAAGTGGGAGCGGAGAGTCGGGAAGAAGTCGAAGAAAGGGAGGGGCTGGGGAGAGGCCGGCAGTAAGCAGGCTGTCTTTGCTGTGTAGTCCGCCTCCTCGTTACTCTGGATGCCGACATGAGCCGGGACCCAGCATAAGGAGATTGTCCTGTGTCGGAAAGCTGTTAAAAAGTGGAAGGTTTGCTGGATGGTACAGACGAGCGGGTTAAATATCTTTAGGGAGAGAAGTGTGCTTTGGGAATCTGAATAAATGGCGAAGGAGCTGTCAGAGTGGGTGCGCACAATGTCGAGGGCCTCTATAATCGCAGAGAGTTCTGCCGAGAAAACGGAGTCCTCGCGGGGCAGGCTGACGCCTCGAGAAAGCGGCTGAGCCAATATTACCGCTGAGGCGGCCGTACCAGCCTTCGAGCGGGAACCATCTGTATAAATGGGGACTGTGTCCGGGTGTTGGGTTGCGTGTTCTCGGAAGAGTGACCTCTATACCGTAGCGGTCGTGGTAGTCTTTGGTAGGGCACACAGGTCCCTGCAAAACTTGATAGGGGTGAGGAGCCAGGGGGTTAGATGCTGTATGAAATGGGGGTAACTGAGGAGATGGGCATATTGGAAAGGTCCAGGAAAGAGCGGACCGCTTCAGTAAAGTGTCAGCTCCGTCTCTGGGGTGGGAGTTCAGAAATCGCCGCGCATAGAAGCGAAGTGGGTAGTCTCTGTGCACGGAGGTATGTCGTCATGAGGAGCAGAACCCGTCGGAGGGCGAGAGGGAGGTAATTGCAATCCATTTGGAGGCTGAAGGCTGGAGAAGAGCGGAAGGTACCGGTGGCGAGGCGGAGGCCCCTATTAAGGATCGGGTCCAAGATACGGAGGCAGGCGTTGGAGGCTGAACCGTATACTACACGGCCATATTCCAGCTTCGACTGCACCATGGAGGTGTAAGGGCGAAGGAGAGTGCGTCGGTCAGCGACCCATGTGGTGTGGGAGAGGTGATCTAGGAGAGCGAGGGGACGTTAGAGGGATTGCTTCAGGTGTTTGAGATGGGGAGCCCAGTAGAGCCGTCGGTATAGAGTCACGCCCAGAAATCGCGTGGAGGGTACCACCTCAAGAAGATTGCCGTATAACGTGACAGAGGGAACCGGAAGGGTTGCGGGTCTTCTTCTGCTGAAGAGCATACACTTGGACTTGGGGGTGGAGAGGCGGAACCCCACCGACGTCGCCCACCTTTCCACCCGGTAGATGGCGAGCCGAATTTGCCGTTGAACGACGAACGGCTCCCGCCCTGCGAAGTAGATCACAAGGTCATCTGCGTAGATGGAAGAACGGATGGTGGGTGGAAGGCATTTTGAGACTGTGTTCATGACGATGGAAAAGCATAGAACACTTAGGGTGTTTCCCTGTGGGACCCCGTCCTCCTGTACGAAGGTGTCTGAGAAGACTGAGCCCACCCAGACTTTGAAGGTTTGGGAGGAAAGGAAGGCCCTGATGAAGGTCGGCATGGCTCCGAAGAGACCTAGATTTTGGAGCTGACTAAGGATTACTGCCCGACGGGTGGTGTCGTAGGCCTTCTGGATGTAAAAAAAGTTGATAGGACGAACTGTCCACTGTCGAAGGCATTCTGCATGTCTCGGCTGAGGAGTAGGAGGGGATCAGTGGTGGAGCGAAATTGTCTGAAGCCGGACTGGGTAGCCGGGAAGGAATTACTATTTTCAAGGAAGAACGATAGTCACGTAGCGACCATTTTATCGAAGATTTTGCAGGCAACACGTTAGGGTGATTAGTTTGTACTTTATGGGATCGAGGGAATCTTCGCCTGGTTTGGGGATAGGGATTACGTGGGCCTCCCGCCACCGGGAGGGGAAGGCGCCCTCTATCCATATGCGGTTGTATAGGTCTAGTAGGAAAATTTGTAAGGTGGGGTGGATGTGCTGGATCATGCTGTACGGGATACCGTCCGGGCCGGGACAAGGGGATCGTCGAGAGGACAGTGCCGCCTGTAGTTTACGCATGGTGAACAACCGGTTGTAGGTGCTGTCTAGGAACGGTGAAGAGGAGCTAACTGCGGAGGAAGAAACGGCGGCGGAGGAAGAAACGGCGGCGGAGGTAGAAGCTAGGTGGTTTGCCACCTATTTGGTATCGTATAGGAGTCCGTCGTTAGTCCGGAGGACCGGGGACAGGGAGGGGACATGTCGCCTCTCGACACCCCGTACCTTCTTCCAGATGGTAGCCGAAGGTGGCGGTGGTGGTGGTGACGCCGGATACAAAGGCACGCCAAGAAGCTCGGCGTGCTGTCTTCATTGTACGGCGGGCGATGGCCCTGGCCCGCTGCATCTCCGTGAGATGGATGGAGAGTCGCGTACGGTAGAAGCGTTGATTAGCCTTCTTCTTGGCACGTACGGCCTCCGTGCACTCTGGGGTCTACCAAGGTACCCGTCGCGTGCGGAGGTAGGCGGAGGATCGCGGGATGTTAATGCACGCAGCCGCTACAACGATTGACTCGAAGTATGCGATGCACTCGTCGGAGGATGGTAAATGGGCAGTCGTAAGGGTTGTATATGTATCGTCGTGGAAGCGGGACCAATTAGCTTTGGCAGTAATCCATTTCTCCGGTACCCGAACGGTCTGGTCGGTCCAATTGAGCGTGAGTTGAAAAGGGAAATGGTCACTTCCATAGTCCTCTTGGAGGACTTGCCATGTGAAATCTAGGAGGGAATCGGTCGAAACGAAAGACAGGTCTATACAGGGTGGAGTGCAGGTGGTGGCATGGTAAGATATAGGAGAGCCATCATTGAGGCACTCGAAGGATAGCTCGGTCATGATATTGATCAGGGTCGGGGCCATATAGGTGGAGTGTGATGTCTCCCCTACAAGGGGTGGCGGCTATTGAAATCGCCCAGTAATAGAAAGGGTCTGGGGAGTTGTACCAGCTCCACCAGGTTATCGCGGGAGACTTGAGTGTGGGGAGGGAGGTGTATTGAACAGACGGTGTACTGTCTATCCAGGGAAAGCCGGGTAGCAATCACCTGTAATGGGGATCGGATAGAGATATTGTGGAAGGGGACTGCGTGATGTATGAAAATGGCAGCCCCCCTTTGAGTGCAGGTAGGAGATGAGGTGGCGATGTAGGAATAACCAGTGGGGTAGGGCATAGGCGTGGTCCTCAGGATTAGCTCCTGGAGACACACACACCGGACGGGAAGTAGCAATCAAGAAATTAAGGCCTTCGTAGTTCGCAAATATTCCTCCGCAGTTCCAATGTACCATTGTAGTTTTCGGGGGACCCATTATTTGATGATGGAGGATGGATAAAGGTGTAGGTGCTAGGAGGTTGCAATGTGAAGGGAGATCTCGGGTTTGCGAAGGCGAAGGATACGTCGGGAGCATGGCTGGCTATCTGCCGTTCACCAGAGAGGGAATCGGTCGGCCAGTCGACCTCCGCGGAGATTGCGGGGTCGAGTCGGCCGAGCGAGACCGGAGGCATGGATCATGGAGGCTAGGAGAACGTCGTTGGCTCAGAGGGTGAGAAGTTTCTTGGTGGGCTTCTGTGTTCGGGCCAGGAGGGGGCGCTTTATTTACCAAAGTGGCACCTCCCCGCCTGTCTGGGGTCTCACGGCGGACCCTGGGTGGCGATAGAGGGTACCAGAAGGACCGAGCAGGTGGGAGGGAGTACGTGCTCAGGGTGGCTAACGGTGAGGGGGTCGGGGATGTTGGGGGGCAGGTACTGTGGGGGTGGAAGGAGATGAACCAGTGTTTTCTCATGGAGGGGTGGAAAAAATGGCACCAGGAGGCAAGGGCAAATCCATAAGATTCATGGGTGCGGCCGAGCTCCCCTCGGCCACACCATGTAGCTGTGCCAGAGCTGCATCCACTGGATCCTCGGGGGAGAGGATGTTGTCCAGATTGGATCTCGTCGTGGGGGGCGGGTCATGTAATTCGGCAACTGTTGTCAGAGTCTGTGGGGGTAGAGTGGTGGGACTTCTGCGGTGGGGTGATATGGTCCTCTTAGACGAAGTGGGCGGTGTGAGGATCCGAGCCGTCTTCTTAGATCTAGGGGAAGAGGGAGAGATATGTTGAAATGCCGGAGGGTCTGGCGACTGGCCCCGGCGTCTCCGCCTCGTCGGTTTGCTCCGGGCGTTAGGTTCGGGTGTGTGCAGAGTGTGCTGGGAGGGCAGGGTTCGAGGTGCATGGGGCCTGGGTGTCCTGGTCCCAGACTCCTGGGGAATCTATGGCAGGTGAGGTGCGTGGAGAGAAGGGATGGTGGGGGGACAGGAGGTCGTCGGGTCCTGCGAGGACTCTCTTTGGGAGAGATGGGGAGCAGTGGTCGAGGGGGGTTTGAGCGGCAGGCCAGGGCGGCGTGCCGAGAGAACAGAGACGAGGGCAGCGGCGTAAGATACCCCCGGCCTCACCTCCCGACTCCGCACCCTGTCTCGCGCCTCTTGGAGGCTAAGAAAATCCGCTACCAGCAGGCCTCGGACCTTCTCGAACCTGAAGAACAGGCATTCGCGAGATGAAGAGGGGTGTGCGCCTTCACAATTGGAGCATTTGGGTGTGTTGGGGCACTTGTCTGGGTGAGCGATTTGTCCGCCGCAACGAAAACACAGTTGGTGCGGCTGCCGGCAAACTGAGCTAACGTGTCAAAACTTGTTGCATTTAAAGCAACGGGTCGGGTCTGGGATGTATGGGCGGACAGTAAACTCGCATGACGTGCGGTCTCCCACACCCCATACAATACGGTCGGGGGAGACTAAGGTATTGAAGCTAAGAAGTAGGCGCGGGGTGGGAAAGGGGGTTCTTCCCTGTCGGGATGTGAAGCGATGGATCTTAGTGACACCCCGGGGTGCGAGGTCCTCCAAGAGCTCGTTCATTGTGATCGGTAATAGGCGGGTGGCGTAAATAGTGCCCTGACTCTGGTTCAGGCGAGGGTGTGGGGAGACGTACACTGAGCATCCAAGGACCTCAGTGAGGGAGAGTAGGGCTTTCGTTTCTGCGTCTGAGCGTGATTTTATGAGGAGGCAGCCATCCCTCTGTGGTCGCACATCATAGCGGCTGGAGTTCCTGCTGACTCGGATCGCCTGAAGCGTTCGTTCAGAGTTGGTCGGAAGGGACCCAGAGGTAGGCCAGATCACTAAGAATTTGTGGATACTTGGAAGGGATAGGGGGGCTGTAGAATCGAAGTGGACTGGGCTATCCAATGGTCGATAGGATGGACGTGAATGCCGACTTCCTCGTCCGCCACGGGGCTCTCTCCTTGGGGAGGCGGGCCGACGGCGGGTGAGTGGGGCATACGGGGAGAGTAAGAAACCGGGTTATGAAGGCAAGTCTTGGGCAGAACCTGACTTGCCCGAAGGCGGCTGCGGTGGGCAGGGGCGAGAACCCTGCTCCAGAGGGTGTATGTCCAAGGGCATGTTTAAGGTACAGGCTGGGGTCGGTAACGGAAGAGGAGAGTACAAATGTTCTGCTGCTGGAGGAGGGGGCGGCGACCTCAAGACGTGGTCTTCCAGTGGTAGAGGACTCGGGGACCTGTTTGCCCACCACCCGAGTTCGAGGAAAGTAGTAATGGTTTCCATACGTTATTGATTTTGTAGAAGACGGACACAGGGGACGCGAGAAACTTATTTATTACATGTATTTGTAAATATATACATCCTGATTATTTCGTTTATTAAATAAATCGTGCTTCAACTAGCGTTTTACTTTGCGTGTGCGCGTGTGTACAGTAAGCAGTTAAGCCCCGCCCACTGTAAGACCGGCGACGTGAGTCATGCCGAAACCTGGGCTTCCCTGCGTGCTCAGTTGACCTCTGTATACCCTTGAGCTCAGACGTATATTCTCTCGCGTAGAAGAAAAAATAGTAATGGCTACCTTTAATATAGCGTGTTCAACACTTATGAAGTGGTATTCGGCAAAGTGTATAGATGTGGTGGATACTGAAAAACTCCCTATTCCTTCCTCCTTTGCCTTTTTTAAGGCTGCATTGAATCGTGCGAAGGATCATGATATTCAAATACTCTACGGGTATTCTGGCGAGGGGGTTGTAGCATTTCGCGGTACAGACGATGTACTGAAGTATGTTATAGAACTAAGCTTTATAAAGGCTCACATATACCGCGTCGTAGAGGCAGCAGCACGCTCAGAAGATAAACGACAGTTATGGGTCGTGAGTCTTGTGGATGAGTGGTGTGATAAGCGGTATTATATCATGTTACACCATACCGATTACTCGTACCCTACGGCTGAAAATGTAAATCTTGTCATTATGGACAATCTTAAGTATTTTTGCCACTATATTAATATATATATATATCATGAGGTTTGTAGTGAGGTTGTGGCTAATGGATTGTGAAAGTTTTTAACAGGCGTTAGAGACGAGTATCGCCTGTTGCACAAAAAGGAAAAATATGAACATATGTTTCTCCCTAATAGCGTACCGGATTGTGAAGATGTTTAGTTTGTGGAAATGTTGAGTGATAAAGAAATAAATACGTTATAAAATGTGTTTGTCCAAGAGTGTTCGAACAAGCCTGTACACGCTTTAGCAGTGTGACGCGTTCCCGTGCCGCCACCCGTGTACCTCACGAAATATACGAGTTCGAACAAACCCATACACGTTTCATCAGCGTGACTCACCCCGCCCCATCGAGCCGATCCTCCCTCCTGTGACTCACGCGGAGCATACGAGTTCGAACAAACCCATACGCGTTTCATCAGCGTGATTCATTCCTCCCGTCGAGCTGATCTTGTCTCCTGTGGCTCATAGCCATCTCAGAGCTTGCACCGAGTGAACGTGCCATAATCATCTCGAATCGAGTGGACGTGCGAATACGATGGCACTCCCTTTGAGAAGCATTCTCAACGCCTCGTACGACGTCTCCGTGACGAAATCATTGCGCGTGTTCAGGCGAGAAATCAGCACCATTAACTGTGCGCTTGAAACGGTCTGCAGGCATGCAAGTAAATGCAACGTTATAGAATACCTGTTGGCGTAGGTACAATAAGAGAGATGATTAGTGACGCCTCCTCATATACCATTGTTTGTACATTGAGTGTAAATAACGAACAACCATGCATCATTGATATACGACTGATGTGGAAGAACACAGCTGATAATGACGTTCTTGTTCCTACACGAAACCGTTTCATCCTCGACAGAATGTTTGAAATCGTCGGATTCCGTAAGCTGAAGCCTATATTAGACGGTCGTGTTACGGATATGATTTATTTTGACACGGTTCTTGAACACGCATACACCGCTCTGCTCGACGGATTTGTTGAATGTAGGAATGAACAGGGGTAGAACGGTCTAGATCTGGATGCATATTTAAAAGGTTTAGATTCTTCGAAATACCCTGAACTTTGGTACAAATCACTTGAGAGGTACAGAGCTGAGGCTGAGCTCGCCTACACTGTTCACCCTGAAGAGCTGTACCTCTATATAATGGATAGATGTCGTTACGACTTGGAAGATTATTTCCAATGCAGCTATGCAGAGTGAAGAAGAGTTCACGATTGAAAAGCTCGGGTCGGCAAGAAACCCCCCCCGATTGGAAAAGCATGTTTATAAACTTGTATTTAATGTTATGGTTAACGATGACGTTTGTGTGCGTGCTTTTGATTGTGTTCGTTTAAAGATAACTTACCCGCCGAGTGTAAAGTGGGGACAAAAATAGTATTGAACGATATGAAAGCCATTTATATTGAGTATAGACCACTGTATCAGTTAAACGGTGAAGTGATGCTTGGACGGTTTTACCACATCGTACAAACTAATGGCGATGTGGATATAGACTCTTATCACATGCGAATTTAGCGTTTTGCACTGTAGAACGTAAAGACAATATATATTTTTCCTGTACTAATATGATTATACGTTTTGTATATTTTCAATATATTTGATATATATGAATATTTTTCCTGTACTAATATACTGATCATACTATGTTTTGTATATCTCCAATTTATTTAATATAACTATGTATTTTTTCCTGTACTAATATTTTGATAATACTATGTTTTGTATATTTTCAATATATTTAATATATCTGTATATTTTTCCTGTAATAATATATTGATAATGCACCTTTTGGTATAATTATATATTTCCCGTTCATGATATAATTATTATTGATCATATATATATATATATATATATATATATATATATATATATATATATATATATATATATATATATATACACACACCATTGTATATCCATTAATTCGTCTAAATAAGCAGAATGATGTATTGGCGTTTTATTTATTCCTTTTTGTTTGTACACAATTATATCAGCTGATTGGTTTTTAAAGCGGATTTCTAAGGCGTAATATATGTTAAATAAATAAGTGCAAACTGGCAACTCATACGCCAACTGAGAAAGGGAGATGAACAACATGAACGAGCGTTGCAATAATCGTTTAATAGGTCTGTCTATTGAACGTACTTAGGGACGGTCTACCAGGAGTTGGCTTCACCACCAATCGTTTGGACGCTTGGTTGTAGCCCTCGTATCGGATACGCTGTGTTAATGGGGTGAGCTCCTAAAACTTCGTAGCCCTCATCGCCTTTTGATGGGTGAGCTCCTTTTAAAAGTCGTAGCCCTCATTTCACCATCTCCTGTTGGAGCTCCTAAAAGTCTATATGATTGTTGGTGATGCTTTTGTGTGTGTGTGTGTGTGTGTGTGTGTGTGTGTGGTAATAGGGGTGTACAATCGATGAGTATGCATGCTTTTAATTCGTTCTATATACAGCCAATTATGCCTTCTAAGAAAAGCCAATTGGCGGATTAATATATGCAAATAAACGCAAACTGGTAACTCAGCCTTCTAAGCCAACTGGTTGATTAATATATGCAAATAAACAGCGCAAACTGGTAACTCAGCCTTCTAAGCCAACTGTCTGGTGGCGCCCGCTGGCTCTGGCCAACTGGCTGATTAGTATATGGTTTAGTTAAATAAATATTGCTATCTGGCAACTCAGCCTTCTAAGCCAACTGGCTGATTAATATATGCAAATAATTAAATACATGGCGCAAACTGGCAACTCATCCTTCTAAGCCAACCGGCCGATTAATATATGGAATAATTTAATACATGGCGCAATCCTCAGCCTTCTAAGCCAACTGACTGAATAATATATGCAAAACAGCGCACTCCTCAGCCTTCTAAGCCAACTGGCTGTGGCGCCTGCTGTTTCTGGCTGATTAATATATGGAATAATTAAATACATGGCGCAATCCTCAGCCTTCTAAGCCAACTGGCTGTGGCGCCTGCTGGATCTGGCTGATTAAGCCAACTGGCTGATTAATATATGTAAATACACAGTAGGGTGTTTCATAAATTAAAAGTTTGGAAAAATTTTAATCCACATGGATCCCCTTGTTCCATTTGCTGAGGAGACTGATAAACCGAAGTATTAATTCAATAGTTTAAAGTTTACGGGTCCCCAGTTTGATGCTCTGGCAGATCATAAACGGAAAAAATTAAACAAAAATCTGTCAATGAATTTTTATTCAACAAACGAGTACCATTTCACTACACATTTTCACAAAGATACAAAAAACATAACCACTTCTTGCGAATCATTTGTCCATGAAATCCTTCTTGGTTTTATTCGGGTATTTCGCCCTATGCTGCATCACAGTTTTGAGCAAATACTGCTTCTGCTCTTCGTTCTTCGTCAGAGAACAGTTGAACTCTTTGGTGAGCGCGATGGCTCTTTCGGCCCGATCGTTGACGACAGAGATTTTGTTAACAGTTGCCGCTGCTTGCTTGAAGCCCTCTACTTCAGTCCACTCGGCAACTGGCTTTTTCAAGAATTCTGTGTCCAAGTCGAATGCATGGAAGAAAGCCATCGTCTTTCCTGTCACGAACTCCGCCAGGTGTTTCGAGGCAAGATTCCTGACGTTCTTCCCTTGGGGTCGCTTGAGTTCCTTTTTCGATGCGGGCTTACCCAAACTGACGACCATCTGAGCCTTTTCTTCATCTGCCACATCTGCGTCGAAGAACGCCATGGCAATAAGAGTCTCAGAGATGTACCATAGGTGTCGAGACATGGCTTCTTGCGCAGCGTTAACACACGAATATCCCGACATGGCAAAGGCTTCCGCGTCACGCAGAAATTCCAGATCAACTGCGGCAGCCTTGATTGAGGTTGCAGCACGAGTCCAACCTCGGATGTAGACGAGGGACACGAAGAGACCTACGGCTGTCAGAGCTTCCAACTCGTGACTCGACATCTTGAACTGCTTCTTCAGTAGAATTACTTTCAAGGAGTAGATGGCTATCGCCATCCATCGAGCGTGATGGTAAGCGCCAGGGGCTCTGAGAGGGAAATCCACCATTTTTGCTTCTCCCAGGAAGATGAGAACCAACTGTAGCAGTTCCTTGTAGTCATCGCGCTGATGCGACGTGCTCACCATCCCTCTCACCAGCAGGACTGACTTCTCCCTCAGTTCCCTCATAGAGTCATTGACTTGAGCAAAATCGTACGGCCGCACGTCCAACCGGTCGATGAACTTCCATTGTGCCTGAAACCTCTTGAAAACGGGTATATCGGGGCCACTTGAAGGGCCGTATGCACGCTTGAAGACGGAGCTGAGGATGACTTCATAGATGTGATGCCGACAGGGGAAGTACATGAGTTCTCTGCCAAGACCTTTCTCAATCAGGACGCAGGCCCCGATATGAATCCCGGTGTTCGACGCTGTCGTGTCGAAAGACAGTCCCCGCACGCGCTCTTCCATCCTGTGTTCCTTGACCAAATCCAAGCAAACTCGCGCTATCTTCTCGCCGGTTCCGGACGTCACCTTAGGAACGCCGAGCAACTTCTCCTTGCCGTCGCCAGAGACGAGGACGGCGATCCGGTCAACGCTCTCCTTCCATTGCTCATTGTCAGGTAGGAGCTTACCGTCCCAATGCAAGACAAGAGGCTGACCAGGACAAACTTCGTCGGATTGATAACTTTCAGCAGCCACCTTCCTGAGAGCCTTGCGTGTGCGGTACATGGTACTGGCAGAAATGGACAGTTCATCCAAGTCAAAACCTAGTGATTTAGCCGCTGCAGCGTACGACATAGCTGAATCGCGGTACGAAATATTCAGCCGATCGTAGGTAGTCGTCACATCCTGTGAGATCAGATTCCTGCGTCGCTTCTTGGTATTTCCCTTGGAGGAGGATGGAAAAACTTCCACGGTTGGGTCAACGACATCTGAGTCAGTCTCTGACGAAGTTGAAATCACTAAAGCCCCCGTATCTTCTGCAGCTCCTTGTTCCTTCCTGGCCTTCTCCTGTTGTTCCTTAATCTTGTCCAGCCTCTTCCTTTTCCTAATCTCCTTATAGTGAAGCTTCATGTCAACAGGGCCCATGCTGCAGGAATTTGGATCTTCACGCTGCATGTCGAGAAAGTGGATGTCCTCCTGATTCTTCATCATTTCCTTAGCCTGTGAATGAGCAATGTCCATGATCTCCTTCGCTATTGCCTCCTTGAACATCGCCTCCTTCACTCGGAAGGACTCTGCTTTATGTGACTTGTGCTTCACAAGCCGGTCGTATTCCTTGAGAAGGGATTCCATCTTCCTCAAGGCCGAATCTCGACGCATCATGGGGATTCTCGCTCTCTCCCAAAATATGAGACAGGCATCCAGGCACAGGTTCAGGCATTTAGTACGTCCAAATTTTTGCTCCTTTTGGTGGTAAAAGTACTTTTTGAGTACTTGCAACTGAGTTGGAAGGCCACTTGATGTGATGTTCGCATCCGTCTGGCCAATAAGAAACACTTCTGTTTTCGCTCTGGTAGACACCTGGAAAAGAAAACAAACTAAATAATCCCACAGAAATAATTTCACATCGTAATTAATTTCATTAATTAAATAAAGAAAAGCAGTAACTGGGACTCGAACCAGTGTCATAGCCGTTTGGCGGCATCGCTCAAGTCGGCGTACACAGCACGCTATCCACTACACCATCTAGGGAGTGGATAGCGTGCTGTGTACGCCGACTTGAGCGATGCCGCCAAACGGCTATGACACTGGTTCGAGTCCCAGTTACTGCTTTTCTTTATTTATAAAACTGATACGTGTACACTACGTTCTCTTTGACAATTCATTAATTAAATAAATTTCAATACCGCAGTAAAATTACATTAATTAGTATCATAAATAATTACCAGCTTAGTTGTCCAATATGCAACAGACTAATTAATTTCATGTAATATTAATAATAAATATCACTACCACAGCAAAATGACAGAAATTAAATAATAATAAATTTCAATACCACAGTAAAATGAGATAATTAGTAGCATATATAATTACCTCCATAGTTGTCCAATAGGCTATACAACACGAACCGCTCAAGTGACGAAGAAAACCGTCTTCACTGCAGGCAGGCGAGAAATGAACTGACAAAAGGTCGTCAAAGTTGGGGACCTCTAAATGCAGCGCGATCTGGTTCAAACTTGCACAAACGTGTTTTCTTGTTCTTTAGAATACGGAGAAACGTGTGGATTAAAACTCCAAGCTCATTTTTATTTTACCCTATAGGTATGAAACACCCTAATACACAGTGCAATCCTCAACCTTCTAAGCCAACTGTCTGATGGCGCTCGCAGGCTCAGGCTGATGTGTCAACTGGCTGATTAATATATGCAACTAAACAGCGCAGTCCTCAGGCTTTCTAAGCCAACTGGCTGATTAATATATGGAATAATTAAATACATAGCGCAATCTGGCAACTCAGCCTTCTAAGCCAACTGGCTGATTAGGGGCTTATAAGAGAGCTGCGGCTTGGCTGAAGGACTCATATGCGCTTTGCTCTCGCCAAGCGAAGAACCCTCCTCTGGGTTCCCTCCACCTTACGTTAGGTATGCCCCTTTGGGGGGTGAGACCGTCCCAACTTCTCCCCCAAAGAGGTTTCCCCTCAGGTTAGGTATGCTCCTTTGGGGAGTTCAGCTTGGGGGATAAATCCGCCTCCAAGTTGCATACCCCTTGCAACCCCATTTTGGGGTTGGTAACAAAGGGTTGGCACTCCCCTTTGGGGGGTTCAGCTTGTGGGATAACTCCGCCTCCAAGTTGCATACCCCTTGCAACCCCATTTTGGGGTTGGCAACAAAGGGAGGGTGGGGTTGGCACTCTTGCAACATTCCTGCACTCTACCATTTTGCCACCATGCTACTGACGCCATAAGGGCGTCACCTCCGGAGGACAGCATTGGAGACCCGTAATGGGTACCAAAGACTTTAGTGGCACTTAGCCCGTCTCCCCAGCAGCCTGTCCGGCATGGGTGACCCTTCTGGGGGCTAAGCCCCCGCCGACGTAGTCCACTGGGTCAACATGGGAGCCCACCCACCACGACAAGGTGGCCACAGTTGGGGGGACCTAGCATATAAAACACATGTAGCTATCCAGCAAGCAAGACTTTAGGCCTCAAAACTAACAAAAATCTAAATACTTTATTAATGAATGTTTTCTTTTTACTGTCCAGAAAATAGCCAAAAGGTTAACGAGATCAATATTTTTCACATTAGAAAACCCATTATGGGGACAAATAACTAGAACATTGATTCTAACGAAGATTGAACTTAATAAAGGACAAAAAATTATAAATTTAAATTCTGGCTTAATTAACGTCAAGTGGAATAGAATGAGCTTTTATAAAACCAATAACTATTCAGAAATAGAATAAGAATTATAACGACAATCACATTTACTGTTTACTGAAAGAAAATTGCAATTATAATTTCAGTATCTGAAAATAAATACCGACATCAAATTTAGGTCCATTAAAGCAGATTCAGTCTTGTCTTTTTATACTTAAGGGTTCAACTTAACACAGATTTAGAGGTTAAATATGCAAGTCAAGTTATAAATTTTAATATTGGTCAAATTAAAACTTTAAATTACAACTACATTATCGGATCCAAATACAAAAACTTTACGATTTTCAATTTTTTTAATGAAAATTTAAGAATGAACAGTAAAATAGTAAAATGCTCCTGAATTAAAAAGGCAGGACCTAATTTTTTATTAGTTGACAAAGATTAATTTTCCTCGTTTTGAATTACCATGCAGTATACAGTACATCTTGCATTGGGTTATATCCACTTCCAAGTATCGGAAAGCTTATGCCTTACATGCAGAAACGAATTACGGGTGTGTGTGTGTGTTCATTGTACAAAACTTTTAACTGAAAATAAACTGAATTTGCCACCTAAATTATTTAGCAAATCCCTTTTACATTTCTAGAAATTTGTTTTTTTAATGTTGTCACATAATTCCTAAGGAAGGTACTCTCATCTTTCTTCTCTCCAGAGTCCATGTTATCCCTCCCTTTCCATTCATATCAATAGACGCCGTCGAATTCAACAGTTTGAAGTCCAACTCACAGATGACGCTCATGACATCTCCAGGAGTTCCTGGGCTGATTGAGACATCTTTACTGGCCCCGCAAGCAGTAAGAATGGCCATAAGCTTTGGGGAGATATGAGGAAAGTCTTCTTTTATAGCTTCAAGCGTGTCCCACGACCCTTCTTTTACTCGCAAAGAAGAAGAAAGACGCCTTATTTGGGGATTGTTCTTGTGCAAAGGCGAATTCACGAAATTCTTTAGTCCTATTAGGAAACAACCTTTTGGCGCGCCTTCGGTCCCAGATGGACTGATGACGATAATGTGGTGCACAGACATATCTTCAAATTAAGTTCTTTGAAGCCCGAATTATTCACAGTATTCAGAAAGTTATTTAATGTTTTATATAGCTCACTAATAATTAAACTTCGTAAACCTGAAGGCAACTAGAATACTGCCCATATGGGTACGCGTCGATAATTGTTTAAAAAATGTTGCCTTTCTTCAAAAAATACAAATCTGATTGTGAGAGTTTCACTTTTTTCAAAACACTATGTACTTCAATGACTCGTTCTTAAGAATAAACTTCGATATAAAATTTTATCGTTATCAACAAACAAGATAAATACTAAGCTGATAAGATAAGATTATTTATCTTTGTGCCTGTCGTGACCATTCATACATTCGTACGTAAAGCTTTAGTTTTAGATTCTATCTAAAACAATCCATATTTGGTAGATGCAATAAAATCATAGAATTAAACGTGTCCAGATAATATTTACATAATACAAACACGCGTGTATATACAGTATTTCTTTTACAATAAATTGTTTTGCGTGCGATTGTATACACACGAAACAAATTCGTAAGAAGTTCTTCATAAATTTAATATACTAAATCTTTTTTTAATGGTTAAATAAAAAAAAAGTGTCTGCGTGGAAGAAACGTTATAAATTCAGAGATGGCCAACCATTTTTTTTAACCGTTGTGCCAGAAGTTAAATAAAAAATGCAGACTGCATTGTATATTCATTGAAATAATAAATATACGAAGGGCATATGGTACGCGTGTAGCAAGTTAGCTATCCCTAAGTTATATAGTTTTTCTAAATTTATTTAAAGTCCATGAGCATATTCCGAGAACAACACTTACCTTCCATACTAGAGGTGCTCAGATTGGAGGAGGCGCAAATTGGAGAGCGCGAAGAGATTAATAACCAATCGCAGAAGCAGGCAGAGGGTGAATGACATGAAATGAAAATAAAAAATTATCTATAAATATTTCATTGAAGCTGTATATATATTGTTATTTTTGTGGTTTTAACTGAATAAAAAATTGCGTCTGTAACAATTACTTTTATGTTTAAGCAGGCTACGTTGTGGCCAATATCGTAATACCATTTTTCCGATCGGTAAAGTTAAGCGATACTGTATTGGGTCTGGAGAGAATTCAGATGGGGACTTTACTTCGCGTCCAGGTTATGTACAGTAGATCCCCTCCGTCAAATAACTAAATGTTGCGAAGGAGGCTAAACATTATAATGATGAAAGTCCAATTTCATGAAAATTAATTTGTATCAAAGGTTAAAAGGAACTTTTTATATATAACCTAAAATGTTCAACACAGTTTTAAATTAGGCTTTCATAAAAATGTGTCCCAATTAGATTATTAGAAGGAGTGGGGGGAGGGGGAGGTGCACTCATTTTTTTGCTTATCGAAGGGTTAGCAAGATAAAATTTGCGACCATTGTTCTATAAGGCGGACATTCCGGCCGGAATGCGCTGTGTAATGGTTCGCTATTTAGCGAAAAATAAAATTAATATTCAGTACTTAGCTTTACAATATGCTCTACTGTTCATTCTGAATTTTAGTTTGTGGAATTTAGTAAACAAATTTATAACTCCCATAATTTTTGCGATAATTCCTGATATGATTAAGGCGGCTTCGTAAAAAAATGAACGTAAGGAGATCACAATCAGACCTACATACTCTTTAAATAACTATCAAGCTCGCGGTCAATTACAGTTTATGATAAAACAACAGCTTCAACGTTAACTGTCAAGTTACCAAAAAATGCAACCGTTCTCTTTACATGATATTTTAATGTACAGTCAGAAAAACGAGTCTTCCCTTCTCTCATCGGTGTGTGTGTGTGTATATCAGTGGCGACTCGTGGTATAAATGTATAGGGGTGCGATTTCATAAAATTGTACGACAACACGGACTCACAATAGGCTAGCGCGAATCCAACTGCCGCTCACAAGAGTACTTGTATTAACATATGCGGCTATGCCAGACGTACAATTCTAGTTAATTACAAATAAGTAATAATTTCAATAAAATACATATAAATGGCTTATATCATTATTACTGAAGTAACTATTAGTAAAAATAAAGTTGTTATTATAAAAAAAATTCGCGATTGTACTTATATTTTCTGGCTATAATAATAATTTTCATTACAACAGTAAAATATAATTTATATTTACTTGAGCGAAAAATCTATCGCTCCATTCGGCTGCAATATTATTTTGTATTCAAACAGCAGTACGCTGTTTGAAGCTATGCTATAAGTTTAGAATATTATTTACTGTATGAAGGCTTACTCAAAATGCCTCATGAATCATGATATGCCACATGAATTTTTAAAATATATTTTAAGAATATTTATTTTAATATCTTAAAATTAATATATTTTTTATCTGTTAAATTAATATTTATCGTTTCAAGCAAGGGGGAGCGACCGCTCCATCGCTCCTATACGCCAGTCGCCACTGGTGTGTGTATATATATATATATATATATATATATAGTAAATAGGCCTATACGGAGTCTTCACAAATAAATGTCAAAACGGAGTTTGCTAGGAAATTATGATAATTTTATGCTTTGGTTTATTAATATTTTGTATTTATTTCTTCATAGTACGTACGATTAAGAGTCCAAAACAATTACAAGACAAGTAAATTTTGTTCAAACAAGCCGCGCCTTCGGTTCCCTACCCTACAACTAGGGCTTGTAATCACTTCATAATCTACTGATCGATCCGACCCTAACGGGCGACGAGCGACACAATTAGCTCTAACCCACTTTACGCGAGTCAGCAATCATAACAGGCGATTGAACGAAAGATACATTTGTTACTCTGCTTAACTCCGCTCAAAACCGCGCAAAGTTTTTTTTTATTTATAGATAGGTTTATACTCCTACTTTTCACTACAATACAGAATCGTACACACTTCATTATAGACTGAATTAAGTTTCGAAAATATAAAGTGATTCGCTCTCATTTCATTCGCACTTCCTATTTACATGGTCATAACAAAACTAAAACGCACACACAAAACACCCACCATCCCTGACTTCACGGCGATCCGTCAAGATCGTACTCGGGGTCACGGGGGTGGACTCATCACTTACATACGTAAAATCATTAGCTATACTGATGCCACTCAAAACATTACAAGCACAATTCAAGCAGATAACACGATAGAAATAAAGGCAGTAAACATTAAAACACGCGCAAAACACAACACCACACTAATCAACATTTACATCCCACCAGATAGTTCACCTCAGGTGCCAGCTAATTACAATCCACAGTTGCACAATCTGGCCTCTCTCACTAATGTTATCTTAGGAGGAGACTTCAACGCTAAAGACACTAGCTGGTACCTGCACAACCAAAGCAACACCAGAGGCGCCAACATAACTACACAACTAAACAGCCTCTTCATTCTTAACAATACAGAAGAACATACACACATACCACATCAAGCAGGATACTCAAACTCCTCCCCAGACAACGTTCTGTTCCCCCTTACTAGCAACACCCACACTGGAGAACAGAAAAACAACTGTCATCAGACCACCTGCCCATCATCATTACAACACATTCTACACTCTGCCCCAACAACCTTAGGCACACTTACAGAAATTACAAGAAAGCTGATTGGGAACAGTTCAAAATACAGACTGAGGAACAATTCACCACATTAAACAGCACACCCATCATAAACATCAACACATTTAATCAGATTATCAATAATGCAAACAAATACGTACCCAAGGGCAACATTAGGAAATATAACCCAAATTACACTAGAGAAATAGCCCACCTCATAAGGCAACGTAACAACCTCAAACATAACACACAAACACCACACACAGAAGCCATAAAACAGCAGATACAACAACTCAACACAGAAATAAACAACAAACTCAAAGAAAAACAAACAAACATTCAGGGAATTCATAACACTAAACCACTCCACAGATACATCCAGGCTATACAAGACTATAAACAGCATTACCCACTCTACAGCATTACCCACTCTACAGCATTACCCACTCTAACAGCGGTATTCACACCTCACACGCGGCTATCTGTCGCAGCCAAAATAATATCCCAACATACACGCAACAAGCTAACATTCTAGTTAATCACTACACAAAGATAAGTCACTTAAGCAGAGACAACAACCAGAAACACGCAGACAGACAAACAGCCAGACACAAGAAAACCTACAGACTCGACACGACCATTACACCCTTCAATACAGACTCGACACGACCATTACACCCTTCAATACAGACTCGACACGACCATTACACCCTTCAATACAGACCAGACAACCAACATCAAAAACATTAAGAATTCGAAGGCTACTGGACCAGACAACATATCTAACATACCTTAAACACTTGGGCCCACAAGGAATACTAGCTCTCACAAATATCAGCACATATTCATACCAACACTGTATTATTCCTGACATATGGAAACAAGGTAAAATTATTACACTCCTCAAACCAAACAAATATCCAACAGAACCAGCTTCCTATAGACCCATTACTTTACTATGCACACCTTCCAAAGTAACAAAGACTAATCTTACAAATCACCAACACCCACATACCACTATCGCCTACTCAACATGGATTCAGACCTCACCACTCAACCACGACATTACTCACTAACCTCACGCAGCACATCATGGATGGCATCAACTCCAGACGACCAGCTCAACGTACACTATTAGCAACAATAGACATTAGTAAAGCATTTGATGCTATCCCACGCTTCCCTCTCATAAACAAAATACTCAACACAAACATGCACAATAACACCAAAAGGTGGCTGAGCAACTATCTTTCAGGAAGATACTCACATGTCACATTTAATGGCAAGTCATCCAAAAAAAAGCTTTTTCCGAACGGGGTCCTTCAAGGCTCTGTTCTCTCACCAACACTGTTCAACGTATACATGCATGACATTCCAACACCCATAGATAACAAGCTTACCTTATCAACATATGCAGATGACATCACACTAACATCTACCCACAACAACATCGACACCGCTACAAATAACCAAACATACATAAACAGTATACAAGACTGGCTCACACACAATAGACTCAAAGTAGCGCCCACAAAATCAACCATCACCTTGCTTACAAACAACACAAAAGAACACCAGGTAACTCCACAGCTTATACTTAACAACATCAACATTCCACACACTCACAGGACCAAAATACTTGGGGTCACATGCAACACATCATTATCTTTTGCAAACCACATTCAGGACATTAAAAACAAATGTACGTCAAGACTTAACACGCTTAGGGTACTAACAGGCACAAACTTTGGACACCAGCAGGAAACAACATCACTCATATACAAACAATATATTCGCTCAGTTATGGACTATGCTAGCCCATGCTGGGCACCCATTATCTCAAACACACATATAAACACCTTACAGACAATACAAAACAACGCACTTCGTATCATTACAGGATGTACTCAAACACCACCAATAGAACACCTGCACACAGAAACAAAAATACTGAAAGTTAGGGAACATTTAGATATGAGGGGAACACAATTCATGGCAGCAGCGACAAGTAACCCACAACACCCTTGCCAGTACATGTACAATCATGCACCGACACCTCGCACCATTAAGGTAACACCAGACAGACATTATAACCAAATACTCCATTCCATACCACACCCCACAGACATCACACAATACAGAAAACACACAAACACACACACACACACACACACACACACACACCTAACCCACAACGCACTGACACGACTCGGTCCGAATGCGGTCCTAGGTGCGAAGCCGCCACCCATTAACAGGTCAGAGATCAGCCTGAGCAGATCGGATCGAGTTAACTTAGCACGATTCCGATGTGGACATCACCCCAACTTACAGACACACCACAAACAATTGAACACATTATGATAGACTGTACCGCTCTAGCACAACAACGAACAACACAACATCACTAGTGCGCTGAACCTCTGGTCCACTCCGGAGAGGGCGATCGGTTACCTGCGTGCTGCCGGCTTGCTCGATCAGGGTGGGCTGATCGGCTAAACAACAACAACATGGTCATAAGTGCTCCTCGAACGACAACTACTAATTTGGGGAAAGCGCTTTTTGAATTTGGGCTGTACTGGTGTACCAGGTCCCCCCCCCCCCCCAATTACTGGGCGTTCAATTATTTGGTCAATAAAACTATAGAAAAGAACGCAGTCATGAAAATCTTGAGCTTCACATTGCCGCCCGTAATAATAATAATGAAGAAAATCAAGAGTGTGAAAAAGTTGTATTTGAAATTTCACTGCTTCGTGAGCTTCAAGTAAAATTTGTGAAGCTCCATTTAAAATTTAAGTGATTCGTGAGATAATTGTAAATGTTAAACTCCAACTCGCTTAAAAAAATACCCCACCCATAAGAGCCGTTCAAAAATTACATAATGCTTGTGGGGATGGGGGTGTATGTCCAAACATTATGGAATGTTAAAGATGGGTGGTGTGTGTTTCCAGTGCCGTTACGGAACGCTATTAACCAATGACTTTTATGAACCCTCTGTGCCTGTGCCCATGAATAAACTTTTAAATTCTGTTTAAAGTGCTGACAACCCAAAAGGTCATAATAGCACTAATAATACACTTTAATTTAGAAAATTTATTAAATGTACAAGTTGTTACAACAGCAACATTAATTCATAAAATGTGTTCTAAATACGGAGTCAATGTAAATTTTTACCAGAAAATGAGTTAATAAAAATAGGTAGGAGGGGTGTGGGATGAGAGAAGTGTTACATAACATTTAGGGGATGTCTGGAACGTTACAGCGTGGGAGTCGGGGGGGGGTGGGGTTATGAGGTATCAAGTTCTAGCAAAAGTAGAGTTACATAATTTTGAACGGACTCGTAGGACTGGTTTTTTGTTAGTTAGGAATAACAAGCGGTAGCTCGCTATCGCCCTCTGGGCAGGTAGCAGTATATGTCACAGTATATGTAGCAGTATATGTCACAGTATATGTAGCAGTATATGTCACAGCTAGCTGTATATGTATATTGTATATATGGTATATGTATATTGGTACTTACGTATTATCCGGACTACCAAACTGTTTATTATGTATTTTTGCTCTCGTCATTTTCATTTTCGAAGTATTTACATTCACTTGTAAGAGACATTAAATAGCTCGTGCTCGGCCGAGGAGTGACCTAGGACCGGGAAACTTGACAGAGCACATTGGCAGCTCATGGGCTATCAGTTGGTGGTGGTTGCAGAATTTTCCGATGTGCCGTTTAGTTTGTGCACGGTTCCGAAGAAAGCGGACACACACACACATTTTAGCTCAATAGTATATAGGATGCAACTGGCACTAAAAGTAACCAGAAAGGAATTAAAATAAAACTAACTATGTAAGGAACTCTAACCATTGCTTGAGCTAACTAGGCACTAACATTAAATCAATTAGGCCTTATTATTATTATTCTAACCAGTTATTTATGTATACGACACTTGAACAATAGTACTGGAGTCGTAACTAAAAAAAAAAATGGAAATGAACCTACTTGAAAATAACCTCAGTTCAGAGTTCCTCTTCAGGATTTCTCCTTGGAAGGTGTTGAAGTGAAAAGGAACGTAATAATTGTTATTCTTGTGGCAAGTAGGTGCTAAAATAGGAAATTTAATAATGTTTTGAGCGTAATAAACTGATTTAATTGTATGAAATCAACAAATGTAAAAATTATTTGATATACAGAACACTAGTTTGTAACATAGAGAGAGATGAGGCCAGAGGCATACCCAGGATTCGGTTTCGGGGCCGGTCTGTGATGAAAAGAAGTGTTTTGTTTGGTTAAGATGTAACTGTGATTTAAAGTTAACTAGAAGCTCTCTGCACGATCTGTTAATTGTGAATTCGCGGTCGCTTTTCCCCCGTTATTATTACCGTTCTAATTAAAATAAACCAGTAAAAGTAATAATCGTTATTATTTCCCATTCCCTCGTTTTATTCAAAGAAAATGTCGACTGCAGGTTCCATGCCTCAGTCGAGCACGGGTTGCGCTACACAGCTATCTCGTGTAAAGTTTAGAAAAGGAGTATAAAATAAGTATTAAGGGTGAAAATAACGCAGATAACGTAAAATTAAAGAAGAGTAAATAAAAAGACCATGACTGACACACACACACATTCTTTTCCATCTGTTACTTCATATTTTCATATGCTTCGCTTAAGTTAATGCCACTTTAAAATTATTACATGGGAAGAAGCCTCGCTGACTGTACAAACGAAACACATTAAGGTGGATGAAACTTGTGCAGACATCAGTAATCTAACAGTGAATTCTCGTTCAGGTCTTTTAGAATTTAGAACCAGATTTAAAAAAAAAAAAAAAAACATTTGAAAGATTGGTTAATATTCCACAGAACACATCACCTAAGTCCTAAACCTTAGAAAAACAACAATATAATATATTCAGAATTCTTGTAAAAAATAATGAAAGAAAATGTTTCATATGCTGTGCAAATGCTATGCTGTACAAATGAATATTAATAAGATAAAAAGTTAATATTTAATGTTATCTAATCAAGATTGGCAGCTGAAAGTATCGGCAGCAAATAATTGTTTCTATATTTTTGTGACCATGAGTAGTATAGCTGCAAAAAAAAAATCCCCCCAAAGGGGGAGAGAGAGAGAGAGAGAGAGAGAGAGTATCGGCCTTTGTTGCCAACCCCAAAATGGGATTGCAAGGGGCATGCAACTTGGAGGCGGAGTTCTCCCCCAAGCTATTCCCCCCAAAGGGATATACCTAACCTAAGAGGCCTCTAAGGGTGGGAAGGGGTTTTCTCACCACCCAAAGGGCCAGAAAGAGAAAGGACCAGAGATCCTTGCTCGGCTGGGAGCCGAGCTTGTATGACTCCGTCGTCAGCCTCTCGCTCTTTTATAGACCTCTAATCCGCCATGTGGCTGAGTTGCCAGATAGCGCCATGTATTTAATTCCACTAGAAGGCTGAGTTGCCAGATAGCAATATTTATTAAATTAAACCATATATTAATCATCCATTTAAATACCACAATATATTTATATGATGGTAGTTAATCAATACAGATGAATCTTCTTAATTCCAACAATTAAAAGAAATTCTGTTTATTAAATAAATAATTTAAACACACGCTCTTTACACAATAATCATTTTATTACTTAATTATTATTAATATTACAATTAAGTCACGAATAACAGTGGGAAAGGAAAAGAAACCTTACGAAGAAAGTTGAAATAAACGACAATTCAAAACACACGGTCGTCCCCCATCCTCCCTCATTATTAGTTCAGACGAAATACACATAAATGAACAACTTTCTCCTTACCTTATATATATATATATATATATATATATATATACAGGGTGAGTCAAAAGTAGCGCCCGATTTCTGTTTTTTCGGCTGTCAGATTCTTTCTGGGAAGTCATGTTGTTAATAATTGTCTTGCAGATTATTAATTTTCTTAGTTTATTTATTTTTGTTTTTGTTTTGCAGGTTATTGCTGAGAGTTTGGAAAGTTACTGAATTTGCACCAAATTGAACCATGAATTACCTTTCAATGAATCAACGCATTGCGGCCGTGAAACATTACTACAAATGTAATGAACAACCAACGATGGCGGCACGCCGTTTGGCACAGGAATTCGATATTAACCCACCCCAGGGAAGAAACATACGATTGATTGTCGAGAAATTTGAAGCAACAGGGTCGGTAGCCACTGCAAAGAAGTCCGGTCGTCCGAAAACGGCAACGAATGTAGCTAAGGCTGAAGAAGGCATCAGGAGACTGGAACAAAGTCCGCAAAAGTCAACTCGCCGTTTATCTGCAGAGTTGGAAGTGAGCCAATCAAGTGTTATCCGTATCCTTCACCAGAAAAAATGGAAACCTTACATTCCACGCTTACTGCATGCCCTTCATGATGGAGATGACGACCGCCGTCTTCAATTTTGCGAAGAGTTCTTAGCTAAACTTGACGAAGAGGACACAATGCTAGACAACATCTGGTGGTCAGATGAGGCATGTTTTAAGTTTAACGGCACAATTAACAGACACAACTGTGTCTACTGGGCTGCGGAGAACCCAAGAGTGACAGTTGAGAAGTAGGTAAATTTACTTGGCGTGACAGTTTGGGCAGCCATATCTCCATTAGGGATAATTGGACCCTTTTTCTTTGAGGGATCTGTCACTGCAGAAATTTACCTGGATATGCTGCAAACCTTCTTTTGGCCCAGGGTACAAGACCAGGACTGTTATTTCCAGCAAGATGGAGCTCCACCTCATTATGGACGTCATGTTCGTCAGTGGCTTGATGAAAACTTTCCCGGAAAGTGGATCGGCCGCCGCGGTCCGATCGAGTGGCCGGCACGCTCCCCAGACCTTACACCTCCAGATTTCTTTCTTTGGGGGCTCATGAAAGACCTTGTTTATCGTGAAAAGCCTCGTACCATTCAGGAATTGAAGGCTCAAATCACTGCAAAGTTTGAGGAAATTGATATCGAACTCTGCAGGCGTGTGTGCCACTCTGTGCCTGCTCGGCTGCAATTGTGCATCGATCACGAGGGAGGGCACTTTGAAAATTGCAAGTAAAACAGCTTGGTACAGTTCCGTAATAATTTTCCCCCGAATAAATGGTTAGATAAACATGTCATTCATTTATTTCTACCTTCTTGTACACTGTAATACAAATGGCAAACAAACAATCAACTGAGAGAAATCGGGCACTACTTTTGACTCACCCTGTATATATATATAGAAAGAATCATATTAACTGTGTCTATTTAATTTTGTCATTTCCTATAGAAAGAATCATAATAACCGTGTCTATTTAATTTTGTCATTCCTTATATATATATATATAAACGGATTTTCACCTTAAAGTGAATTAAAACATTAAAAAAAATCACTAAACAATTAAAAGAAATCGTTCCATTAACATATTCTCAAATCTACACACACACACACACACACACACACACGAGGAAAGGGTTACCGAGAATCTGGGTCAATTCGAATCGTTTACCCTGAGGCCATATTTCCTACCTATGAACTAAGGTGATCCATTTATCTACCAGCCAATTTTTTTCTACTTTTTATTGCCGTAACCGTTGAAGAAAGTGCCCTCAAAAAACTCGGAAGAAAATGATTTATAATTTCATCTACTGGAGTTATAATTTCAATTAAGAACAGAGTTAAAATAAATCACATACAAAGCAAAACTACTAAAATACGCAATACAGAAGTACAAGGGTATGCAAGCATGCAATCATTCGAAAGTTATTACTTGTGCAGAAATTTCTCAATTTTAATGTTTCCGTTTGAATTACCCCTATTTAAGTTTCTCAGTTCCAATTATGGATTTTAAAACTTTTAAAATATTCTTGATCACTAGATTGTTGAGGCGAAATTTTCAAGTTGATCCGCCGAATGTACCATAGCCACAAGCGTACTTATTGTTTACATACCCTAATGGAAAAACTGTACGAAAATGAAAAGACATTATATATTATATATATATATATATATATATATATATATATATATATATATATATATAGTAATGATACTCAACCCACAAAGGAAACAAATTTCCACTACAAAGTTTACTGTTGAGATGATTGAGCGCGAAAGCTGAACCGTGCACCCTTTGCATGGAAGCAGCTGTTACCCCTAAAAGTCCAAATCTCCAAATCAATATGGCCTCCGTAATAATAGAACAACGGAAATGGCTATTTTAAATCTTATGGAAAATGTAAATATAGCAGAACAAAGAAATAATGATATCAATATTTATGGATTTGAGTAAGGCGTTTGATGTAATAGACCATAATATTCTACTTAATAAATTGTATTGTTACGGTTTTAGAGGGGCAATCAGTGATTGATTTAAAAGTTATTTGCCCGAAAGATATAATTTTGTATCAGTAAATAAGGTTTGCTCCACTAAAGCGCTTGCCAAACATGGTGTGCCGCGGGGCTCAGTGCTGGATCCACTGTTATTTTTATTATATATAAATGACCTTCCACGTTCATCTGATATACTGAACTTCATATTGTTTGCAGATGATACAACTCTCTCTTTTTCTTGCAAAGATGTTAATACAGCTAAGAATATATTTCATTCAGAATTCATCATTGTAATGAAGTAGTTGGCCACCAATAAACTCTTCCTAAATACCAGTAAAACAAATTTCATGATTTTTTACTAATAAAAGAAATGTATATCTTGATGAATATAATGTTAATGAAATCACCATAAAGGAGTGTACTGTAACAAAATTTCTTGGTGTAATGCTAGATAAGAATTTGCAATGGAGTGATCATGTAAATTATATCGCGAAAAAGATTTCAAGGAGCGTTGCTATAATGCTTTCGATTCACTTTAAACACACACACACACACACACACACACACAATAACAAGAAATGAATTCATTAGACAGTGCTCAAATCAAATAATGCATAAATTTGTCTTAAACAGATCAAAACATTATTGAAATAACAAACAATATAAAAATAGCAAGAAGTGAATTCATCAGACAAACGGCCAGGCACAGCTCTCAAATCAAATAATGCATACATTTGTCTTAATCGGATCCAAACATTAATGAAGTATGCGTAAAAATAGCAAGATCGGAATGATCATCTGAAAAAAGCAAAAATCGAAAAAAAAATTCCAAACTTTAAAAAGGATATGGGGCATTTTAATGCGTTTTCCATGCACGATCAACGAAAGATAAAAAAGCAGCTTTGAGGATACCAGCAAGCCAAAATTGGAGCAGAACGAATCACACGTGTTTACCCCGAATCACACGTGTTTACCCTGAGGCCTTTTTGAAAGGGATCTGGTTCAACTTGTTCTCTCTGTCTCACAATCCTTCGCTCGACTCCAATTTTGTCCCTTGCTACTAATGTGTATAAAATTATATTTTATTAAGTGCACTGATTATATGTCTTTACTTGCAAATTTTTATGGCAGCATCTTAGATAACATCTCTGTTATTGAATTGGAAAAATATATTATTATACATTTTTCAAAATTAACACACACACACACACACACACAATTATATTAAATAATAAGCATCAAAAGAAATAAACACATTAACTGTGTCTATTTTCTTTTGGCAAACCTTTCTTGCGTTTCAAAAACAGAAAAAATATTACGCACTTTTCACCTTAAAGTGAATTAAAACAATTTTACGAAAAAAGAAAAGGAAATTCAGAGTTTAAGCTATATTTAATTTCCTTGTAGAGACAGATGATCAAACCACGGAGAACTCTGTCATTATCATTAAAAACTCTTTGTGTAAAAGCTCTCTCTCTCTCTTTTCGGGGGAAAACCAATATTTTTAATATAAATAATTTCTTTTTTAGCAGACAAAAATTTGCAAATGTCCGGGGAGACCGTCCTCCGCAACAACTAATTTACACTCGGTGAAGGGAGTGAAATAAATATGCACTTATTTTTTATTTTTTATTGAATACACATCCATTCATTCATTCCTCATCAGTAAAACCTGTGTGGTATATTTTTCTGCGCTTTCTTAGTCGGCTCATACGCCTTTTCGGCACAGGTTGAAAATCATCCGAGCTATCATAGTCAGTAGCATACAATTTGCGCTTCCTGTGGAAACGTCAAGAAAAAGAAAAATATTCTTAGCTCCTTTCATTTGAGAATAATGTATAAATACGCTGCATGTAACGAGATAATTAAGTAATAAATAAATTATGTTGGAGTAGTAATATTTTTCACTATCTCTTAAATGAGATAATCTTGAACTTATCCTTTAAAACGCCCTTATTGTATAAATACATTGCATGTAATGAGATAATTAAGTAATAAATATTTGATGTCGAAAGTGGCGTTCAAGCATTGAATGATGTATCAACTTACTTTGCACTAGGCGGCTTTTCTTCCCTAGCAGACTCGTTGGAGGTAGATAATGCAGCCGGCTTTGCAACATCATGCTTTGCAATAGAGATAGCAGCAGAATGCCCCGGCTGTTCAGTAATCGTGGATGTGCCAATTTTACATTGAGATCGGCTGTGGAGTAAAAATATTTCTTTTCTATAACATAATAAGTGCCTACATATTTATATATATATATATATATATATATAATATATATATATATATATATATATATAGTTTGGAAAAGCTGATGACTCATGAATTTCATCGTAATACAATCTAATATACTATTTCCTTAATTCGCTTGCACAGTATATAATTTGTATGCATAGAAGTTGCATTTAACTCATGCAATATTTATCTTCACGGAGTAATTCAATTAAATCTAGTTTATGCATACCACACAAGCCTTATATCAGTATTTTATCTTAGTTTATACTTTGCGAAACAGCTCATTGGTATTTTATCGAGAATATAAAAAGTTACTTACGTGCGCTGGTCTTCTTCATCGTCTGAAACCAGATCTATAAGCTCAATTTTTGTATGAGCGGAAAAACGATGGTGTGGATTTAACGTTGCTTCCGCTTTCAATACCATAGCCAATATTATTTTTCTCCTCTTCGCGTGTATATTCTGGAAAGTATATATCGTCTTCAGGATTCGTCTTGACTGACTGTGTCTGCCGCTCAGTCTTGATAGTATGGCTAGGCTTTGAAGAGACACCGTCTGCAATAACGGTTATTGCAACACACTCGTCATCATCAACATCTTTCACATTGTAGCATCTAGAAAAAGCAAAGAAAATCACATTATTGTGAAAAATATATAATTAACGTATTCATAAAAGGGAATAGGATCTAATGAGTCATCTTTTAATATATATGAATGTATAATGTTGCCTAAGATTATGAATTTCGTTACCTTATTAGCTCTTCGATGTTCTCATCAACGTCGGCAACCAGAGCTTTTACGCGTTCTATTTGAGACTCGCTCAAGGTCAAACAATCTAAGTCGGAGTGATTAGCCATGTTTCCGTGAATTGTCTCGACCTAACGAATATTTCAAAGTAAGTACAACGCGAAATATAATTACGCCCGTTTATATACCTGATGCTTAACTTCAGGCAATTGTAAAGATGTGTGTGTGTGTGTGTATGTGTGTGTGTGTGTGTAGGCCTATTGTTTCTCTCTCTCTTGTGAGTGAAGGGGCGTACCCCAGACAAGTGTGGTCGTGGCTAGAAAGTTACTATAGGCATATGGGAAGCCCCTACAATTATAGCAGTTCATTATTTGCCACAGCAGGAAAAGGTTCTTGATATAGGATGGCTACCTTACACAGGTTTGATGATTTTCTTTGTCAAAATTATATCTTCATCATAACGAAATTGTAGCTGAGTAATATCAGGGCATGCATTTTTGTAGCGGCTGATCATTCTAACCATTGTTTTGTTTGTGATAAATCTAGAATTTAAAAATTACTTTTTAAAAATATTATTTCCGACATAATTTAAATCCGCGATGCTATAGATGGAAAAGAGACATTTCATGTAGCTAACATTTTAAAGATCAATCATTGCATTTATCCATATTTCGGAATATGTATAGTTATACTCTTTTACAGTAATGAGAATGACACAAGGTATTCTGCCGACCTGAGCGGGGAATCCACTGGTTGTTGCATTACCAACAGTTATACCAAACGACGACGACAACGGCGTGCCAGGGGCCTATCGAGGTTAGTTAATATTTCCTTTATAATGATTTTGAATGTCCAATCAAATAAAAAAAAGAAATACTAATGTAAAGATATTTTATTATTATTATATGTATTGAATATGTGTTAGGCTTTAGTTTCTTACCATTGATTAATAAATAAGCATGAGTCAATTCATAAATTGGGTATTTCAAGAAGAGAAAGATATTAAACATTACTGTCAATCTCCCTTTTTAGCGCACATAACACTGAAGTATATATATATATATATATATATATATATATATATATATATATATATATATAATTAGTTGTGCACTTTGGAAAGGTTTTATGTGAAGTATAGCACAGTGCTTTAAACTAAACGTATTAAAGCAAAGTACATATTAGTTGCACGTTTATTATTTCATGCATTAATTAACTAATGCCTTGATGCTATTTATGCTTACGTAAAATGAGTTATTAGTAACGAGATTTCGGTTTATTATTATATTGTATTTCAGCTATTCAAGTCGTATATTTGAGGGGACCGAGTACTTCAACACCGAATAAAGTAAGGGAGTCATCGCGCAGGCCACGTAGGGCATTGTCATCATCGTCGTCGTCTGATGATGACACGCATCCCCGAAAGAAAGCAAGGTAAGAACCACTGTCTTAAATATAGCTACAATGATAATTTTATGAAAATCAATAGATCATACAATTATTTTCTATATAAAAATATATAGCTCATAATTAAAGGATGTAATTTCATGGAAATTAAAATTACGTATATTACAGGAAAATTGCAAGGTAGGAACCTTCCGTAAATGAATTATTAGTAACGAAATTTCGGTTTATTATTATATTGTATTTCAGCTATTCAAGTCGTATATTTGAGGGACCGTGTACTTCAATACAGAATAGAGTAAGGGCGTCCTCGCGCAGGTCACGTAGGGCATTGTCATCGTCGTCTGATGACACGCATCCCCGAAAGAAAGCAAGGTAAGAACCACTGTCTTAAACTATAGCTACAATGATAATTTTATGAAAATCAATAGATCATACAATTATTTTCTATATAAAAATATATAGCTCATATTTAAAAGATGTAATTTCATGGAAAATAAAATTACGTATATTAAGAGCATGTTCCGTATGCTTAATCCCTATTAAACGTATCTATTTTTCATTCTTTAGGCTAGATTTTTCAGATATGAGTGACGAGGCCCATGCAGCTTTTTCATTGAGCTCAGGCAGCACACGTTCTTTGCGATATTCGAACACAACGTTACTGATGTCAGATTCAGAGTTCGAATGGCTATACGAAAGATGTAAACCACCAGTTCAGGATTTCATGTTGAACCATGTTTGTCCTCCTTCAGGAAGCGAATCTCCGATTCCTCACTCTCCGTGCTTGCCAATCCTGAGGAGAGAGGACTCAGGTTATGCGCAAGCGGACTCGAGTGTGTCCACTGTGATATTGGAGGAAGGTTTTGGCGATATTATTTAATTATTTCTACATGTGTATTCAATAAAAAAAATAAAAAATAAGTACATATTTATTTCACTCCCTTCACCGAGTGTAAATTAGTTGTTGCGGAGGACGGTCTCCCCGCACATTTGCAAATTTTTGTCTGCTAAAAAAGAAATTTATATTAAAAATATTGGTTTTCCCCCGAAAAAAGAGAGAGAGGGCTTTTACACATAGAGTTTTTAATGATAATGACAGAGTTCTCCGTGGTTTGATCATCTATCTCTACAAGGAAATTAATTCTAGCTTAAGCTCTGAATTTCCTTTTCTTTTTCTCGTAAAAAGTTTAAAAAAGAAATTATTAATTGGTTTTCATGATTAACACTTCCATGTACATGCGAATGAAGTAATGTTTTTTATTTAATTCATATTAGATGTGTCGGTTAGTGTAAGACATAACTGCTCAGAATTTTTCAGAGATGGTTTTAAAGTGTTGACGATATTAATTAAATCTACATGTGTATTAAATAAAAAAATAAGCGTGTGTATTTCACTCCCTTCACCGAGTGTAAATTAGTTGTTGCGGAGGACGGTCTCCCATCCAACTACTACCCAGATCCAACGTCGCTTAACATCGCTGCTCGGATGAGTTATGATAAAAAGAAATTATTTATATTAAAAATATTGGTTTTTCCCCCAAAAGAGAGAGAGAGCTTTTACACAAAGAGTTTTAATGATAATGATAGAGTTCTCCGTGGTTTGATCATCTGTCTCTACAAGGAAATTAAATATAGCTTAAACTCTGAATTTCCTTTTCTTTTTTCGTAAAATTGTTTTAATTCACTTTAAGGTGAAAAGTGCAATATTTTTTCTGTTTTTGAAACGCAAGAAAGGTTTGCCAAAAGAAAATAGACGGGGTCTACAACACCCATTGGGTAAGTTGTGAGAATTTTGATTAGGCAGCATCCTACTTCACATTGCTGCGGGAATTAATTCAACTGGTAGATACGTGAGAAGGCAGGGACTAAAACTCACAATCTCACCCCTTGCATAGATGTTACCTACCTGTTGAAACTCACAAGATTTTGGGCGCCTTCAGAGCCCAATCTGCGACCTTCCATCTTCTACTTATTGCCGATCGCTAGCCCTATGGGCTGCCATAGGCACCGGGGAGACAGTTGCTCCGACGAGCCGAGGCGTTGGGCGCGCGAGTGATGGAAAATTTTGGCCGAAGTCATAGGCCCTATGACGCGCTACTTATAAGTCAACGAGTGGGTTATAGAGCGTTGTACGGTCGGGCTGGGATCACCCCGGCCCTACCTTTTCATAGGTGCTTTCAGCCACGGTCAAACTTCGATAGGTACCCGGGGACGTGAGCCGAGAATTAATTGAACGGCTACAGAGGCTACTTTGCGCGGCTACTAGCTCCATTCGCAAAATTCTCCAGGTTGTCCCCGGCACACGTTTAGACTCATCGGCGATCCCATCACTCCGGGAACCCAATACGAGGCCTATCCATAAGGCCTATGGCTCTGGGGAGAAGATTAGATTAGATTTCCCCCCGACTCCTAGCCTTACACAAATTCATGGAATCATAGGCTAACCGACGTGGTGCAAGGTACGGTCGTCACGTGTTGTCGTACCCCGAAAGACTTATCGCGTCCCGTTGACTCCGGGAACCCAATACAGCCTATCCATAGGCTAATGGCTAGGGGAGAAGATTCCCCCGACTCCTAGCTAGAGTTGCACCGATGTATCGGTATCGGTATCGGTATCGGTCGTATCGGCCACTTTTCACAAAGTATCGGTATCGGCCGATACTGTTCTGAAAACCGATACCGATACCGATACTTTGAATTACTGTTTTTTGAAGAAATTATCTTATTTTATATAAAATTAATTTTTTTTATTATTATACCTAATATCTTATTTAGTTGTTTAATATATATTTTATCAAAATTAGCGATGTTTACATTTACTAACAAAACAAAAAATCATAAAATGTAACTATAGGCCCCTATACAAGATTACAAACATTCAATACAGTAATACAGTATCATATAAATATACAATTTCAAATTACAGTAATAGTTTTCAGTAAAAATGAAAGTTTTGTAAAGCTGTTCATAGATGGCACCACGTGGCATGCATAATCATAATAAACCATTCAGTTGCTTGAATGCTTGAATCTTGTGTGTAAAGTTATTGATAATACACTACCATTATATGCATTCATTGGTTTAGAACTTTATATAATAAGATATATATATATATATTTCTTTTTCTTAATTTAATTTCAAAATATATATTGATAAAATAAAAAATATTTCTGGTAAATAAATTTACAATTCTTATGTATTAATAATGGCTATAGGGCCCAAGTAAGCTAGACCAGCCTACAGTGATAGCAGTACTTTTACTGTATATACCCCAATATATACGTGTATGATAATATAGTTTACAGTAATAAGTTATAAAATTATCATCTTTGTATTAATTTAAATTAAAATATTTTTATACAACATTAAATTTATACAACATTAAATAAGATCTGTATATTAAAAATTTATACATTTTATTGTAGACATAATTTTATAAGTTGTTTGTTTGCAATGTTTTTTACTTTTTTAGTACATTCAATTTTAAACATAATTAAATTACAGGCTCTAGCTATATATTATAATATATATTATTATGAAATTAAATGGAACTAAAGTTGGGATTGGGAAAGGCATTTTAAGTTAATTGAGATATTATTTAATTTACTTGAACTTTTATTAATAATCAATTTTAAAACAATTAAAAAGTATCGGTATCGGTATCGGTATCGGCACTTTTTTGTAGTATCGGTATCGGTATCGGTATCGGCCAAAATATTGGTATCGGTGCAACTCTACTCCTAGCCCTAGAAATGGAATGATCAGCTAATCGACGTAGTGCACTGGTCAATCACGTGACCAAAAAGAACACCTCCCACATCGGTGGGGGATGGGGGATCTCCTGAGCCCCGGACCTCTTCGTAAATTGCTTCGAAATCTATGCTGAGGGGAGAAACCCGTCGTTCCCCGATAGGGACATAGGTCCTATACCTGAGGAACTCAAGGTCCCCCAGTTTTACTCTCACGACACAGTTAATGTGTTTATTTCTTTTGCTGCTTATTATTTAATATAATGTGTGTGTGTGTGTGTGTGTGTGTGTGTGTGTTAATTTAAAAA
>JAJOZX010019835.1:0-34971 GCA_023014485.1 Bathynomus jamesi
AATGGAAAAAGTCGATTTTTTCCATGTTTTAAGATCCAATTTTTAGACAATCTTTAATGTAGACCTAAAATATTGTAAAAGTGAATGAAATTCATGAAATGATATCTACGAACAGTAAATACTATGCAAATTGTAGCTTAAAAATGGTATCATTTAGAATATTTTTAGATTTAAAAATGAAAATTTGACTATAAATTAGTATGTATACGGTTGAATTTTTTTCAAAATATTTAACCTGAATTAATAATTTTTGGCTATAATATGCTTTAGTTTATGGTTTTGTACAATATATATCGAAAACTAGACAAAAATCGTCCAAAAATTTCACCAAAATTCGAATCTAATGAAATGAAAATTTTGTACCAAAAACTGATTTTCTCCGTGTTTTGAGCACTTTTTGTGCATTTTTCTTATGATAAAACATGAACTTATCTTTTTCAATATTTTTCATTCGAATAAGAAACTGTTGATAAAAAACTGCTTTATCTTACTGTTTTCAACTATATAATGCCAAAGTAATTCAAAAATCGACGTAAAATTTCATTGAAATGTCGATCATAGTAAGGCAAAAAATTAATGGAAAAAGTCGATTTTTTGCATGTTTTAAGATCCAATTTTTAGACAATCTTAAATGTAGCCCTAAAATATTGTAAAAGTGAATGAAATTCATGAAATGATATATACGAACAGTAAATTATTGTTTTTTTTAAGGAACACCATATTCAAAATTTCAAATTTTCTGAAAGGTGCTTTTTTCTGTTTTAAACCGAATTTTCTTCATAATCTTAAATGTACCTTTAAAATATTGTAAAATGGTTTAGAATTTTCTCTTTAATTTATATCATAATTCAATACTAGAGAAAAATTATTTTTAAAAATCCATTTATTTCGACTATTTTAACAAGAAATATTGAAATCCCGTCCAAAATTAAAGTAAGAGGTGGTTGGGGTCTCTTTCAATAATTTTTTAACGATTTTCTAATTTTTGCAAGAAACACCTTTATTTTATTCTGTAAAAAAATAATGTAAATTGAATTAGAAAACCTTCAGAAAATTTTATTGAAAACATAAGTTAATAGATCATAGTTTTTCATTTAATAAAAACGCTATTCAAAACTTCGACTTTTTCGAAAGTTGCTTTTCTCTATGATTTATAACGAAATTTCTATTAAGTGTAAATGTACCGTTAAAATATTGTAAAAATCTTTAGAATTCACTCTTTAATTTATATCATAATTGAATAGTTTAGAAACTCTATTTAAGAAATTCCATTCCTTTCGACTATTTTAACAAGAAGTATTCAAATCACGTCCAAAAATAATGTCTGAGAAGGTTGGATCTCTTTCAATAAATTTCAAACGATTTTCTAATTTTTGGACAGAAACACCTCTAGATTATTGTTTTTTACAAAATATTGTCAAATGAAGTAGTAAATCTTCAAAAAAATTTAATAAAAAATCAAACTTAATATATTATATTTTTTCATTTAAGAAAAACGATATTCAAAATTTCGACTTTTCCGAATGTTTTTTTACTCTTTGTTTTAAACCGAATTTTCTAAATAAGCTTAAATGTAACCTTAAAGTATTGTAAAAAGGCCTACAATTGAGTCTTTGATTTATATCATAATTCAATTGTATAAAAACTTTTTTTTAAAAATCCATTCATTTCGACTATTTTCACAAGATGTATTCAAATCCCGTCCAAAAATAAAGTAGTAGATGGTTGGAACCTTTTCAATAATTTTTTAACGATTTTCTAATTTTTCGCCAGAAATATCTTTATTTTATTGTTTTGCACAAATTATTGTCAAATGAAGTAGAAAATCTTCAAAAATTTTACTCAAAAAGATAACTTTATAGATTATTGTTTTTCATTTAAGGAACACCATATTCAAAATTTCAAATTTTGTGAAAGGTGCTTTTTTCTGTTTTAAACCGAATTTTCTTCATAATCTTAGATGTACCCTTCAAATGTTGTAAAATGGTTTAAAATTTTCTCATTAATTTATTTCATATTTCAATAGTAGAGAAAATTTATTTAAAAATTCCATTCATTTCCACTATTCTAACAAGAAATATTGAAATCCCGTCCAAAATTAAAGTAAGAGATGGTTGGGTCTCTTTCAATAATTTTGTAGCGATTTTCTAATTTTTTCAAGAAACACCTTTATTTTATTCTGTAAAAAAACAATGTAAATTGAAGTAGAAAACCTTTAGAAAATTTTATTGAAAACATAAGTTAGTAGATCATAGTTTTCCATTTAATAAAAACGCTATTAAAAATTTCGGCTTTTTCGAAAGTTGCTTTTCTCTATGTTTTATAACGAAATTTCTATTAATTGTAAATGTACCCTTAAAATATTGTAAAAATCTTTAGAATTTACTCGTTAATTTATATCATAATTGAATAGTTTAGAAACTCTATTTAAGAAATTCTATTCCTTTCGACTATTTTAACAAGAAGTATTCAAATCACGTGCAAAAATAATGTCTGAGAAGGTTGGATCTCTTTCAATAAATTTCAAACGATTTTCTAATTTTTGGAAAGAAACACCTCTAGATTATTGTTTTTTACAAAATAATGTCAAATGAAGTAGTATATCTTCAAAAAATTTTAATAAAAAATCAAACTTAATATATTATATTTTTTTTTTAAGAAAAACGATATTCAAAATTTCGACTTTTCCGAATGTTGATTTTACTCTTTGTTTTAAACCGAATTTTCTAAATAAGCTTAAATGTAATCTTAAAGTATTGTAAAAAGGCCTACAATTGACACTTTGATTTATATCATAATTGAATAGTATAAAAACTTTTTTTTTTAAATCCTTTTTATTTCGACTATTTTCACAAGATGTATTCAAATCCCGTCCAAAAATAAAGTCGGAGATGGTTGGATCCTTTTCAATAATTTTTAAACGATTTTCTAATTTTTCGCCAGAAATATCTTTATTTTATTGTTTTGTACAAATTATTGTCAAATGAAGTAGAAAATCTTCAAAAATTTTATTTAAAAAGATAACTTAATAGATTATTGTTTTTTTTTAAGGAACACCATATTCAAAATTTCAAATTTTCTGAAAGGTGCTTTTTTCTGTTTTAAACCGAATTTTCTTCATAATCTTAAATGTACCTTTAAAATATTGTAAAATGGTTTAGAATTTTCTCTTTAATTTATATCATAATTCAATACTAGAGAAAAATTATTTTTAAAAATCCATTTATTTCGACTATTTTAACAAGAAATATTGAAATCCCGTCCAAAATTAAAGTAAGAGGTGGTTGGGGTCTCTTTCAATAATTTTGTAACGATTTTCTAATTTTTGCAAGAAACACCTTTATTTTATTCTGTAAAAAAATAATGTAAATTGAATTAGAAAACATTCAGAAAATTTTATTGAAAACATAAGTTAATAGATTATAGTTTTTCATTTAATAAAAACGCTATTCAAAACTTCGACTTTTTCGAAAGTTGCTTTTCTCTATGATTTATAACGAAATTTCTATTAAGTGTAAATGTACCGTTAAAATATTGTAAAAATCTTTAGAATTCACTCTTTAATTTATATCATAATTGAATAGTTTAGAAACTCTATTTAAGAAATTCCATTCCTTTCGACTATTTTAACAAGAAGTATTCAAATCACGTCTAAAAATAATGTCTGAGAAGGTTGGATCTCTTTCAATAAATTTCAAACGATTTTCTAATTTTTGGACAGAAACACCTCAAGATTATTGTTTTTTACAAAATATTGTCAAATGAAGTAGTAAATCTTCAAAAAAATTTAATAAAAAATCAAACTTAATATATTATATTTTTTCATTTAAGAAAAACGATATTCAAAATTTCGACTTTTCCGAATGTTTTTTTACTCTTTGTTTTAAACCGAATTTTCTAAATAAGCTTAAATGTAACCTTAAAGTATTGTAAAAAGGCCTACAATTGACTCTTTGATTTATATCATAATTCAATTGTATAAAAACTTTTTTTTAAAAATCCATTCATTTCGACTATTTTCACAAGATGTATTCAAATCCCGTCCAAAAATAAAGTAGTAGATGGTTGGAACCTTTTCAATAATTTTTTAACGATTTTCTAATTTTTCGCCAGAAATATCTTTATTTTATTGTTTTGTACAAATTATTGTCAAATGAAGTAGAAAATCTTCAAAAATTTTACTCAAAAAGATAACTTTATAGATTATTGTTTTTCATTTAAGGAACACCATATTCAAAATTTCAAATTTTGTGAAAGGTGCTTTTTTCTGTTTTAAACCGAATTTTCTTCATAATCTTAGATGTACCCTTCAAATGTTGTAAAATGGTTTAAAATTTTCTCATTAATTTATTTCATATTTCAATAGTAGAGAAAATTTATTTAAAAATTCCATTCATTTCCACTATTCTAACAAGAAATATTGAAATCCCGTCCAAAATTAAAGTAAGAGATGGTTGGGTCTCTTTCAATAATTTTGTAGCGATTTTCTAATTTTTCAAGAAACACCTTTATTTTATTCTGTAAAAAAACAATGTAAATTGAAGTAGAAAACCTTTAGAAAATTTTATTGAAAACATAAGTTAGTAGATCATAGTTTTCCATTTAATAAAAACGCTATTAAAAATTTCGGCTTTTTCGAAAGTTGCTTTTCTCTATGTTTTATAACGAAATTTCTATTAATTGTAAATGTACCCTTAAAATATTGTAAAAATCTTTAGAATTTACTCGTTAATTTATATCATAATTGAATAGTTTAGAAACTCTATTTAAGAAATTCTATTCCTTTCGACTATTTTAACAAGAAGTATTCAAATCACGTGCAAAAATAATGTCTGAGAAGGTTGGATCTCTTTCAATAAATTTCAAACGATTTTCTAATTTTTGGAAAGAAACACCTCTAGATTATTGTTTTTTACAAAATAATGTCAAATGAAGTAGTATATCTTCAAAAAATTTTAATAAAAAATCAAACTTAATATATTATATTTTTTTTTTAAGAAAAACGATATTCAAAATTTCGACTTTTCCGAATGTTGATTTTACTCTTTGTTTTAAACCGAATTTTCTAAATAAGCTTAAATGTAATCTTAAAGTATTGTAAAAAGGCCTACAATTGACACTTTGATTTATATCATAATTGAATAGTATAAAAACTTTTTTTTTTAAATCCTTTTTATTTCGACTATTTTCACAAGATGTATTCAAATCCCGTCCAAAAATAAAGTCGGAGATGGTTGGATCCTTTTCAATAATTTTTAAACGATTTTCTAATTTTTCGCCAGAAATATCTTTATTTTATTGTTTTGTACAAATTATTGTCAAATGAAGTAGAAAATCTTCAAAAATTTTATTTAAAAAGATAACTTAATAGATTATTGTTTTTTTTTAAGGAACACCATATTCAAAATTTCAAATTTTCTGAAAGGTGCTTTTTTCTGTTTTAAACCGAATTTTCTTCATAATCTTAAATGTACCTTTAAAATATTGTAAAATGGTTTAGAATTTTCTCTTTAATTTATATCATAATTCAATACTAGAGAAAAATTATTTTTAAAAATCCATTTATTTCGACTATTTTAACAAGAAATATTGAAATCCCGTCCAAAATTAAAGTAAGAGGTGGTTGGGGTCTCTTTCAAATTTTCATTTTTAAATCTAAAAATAGGCTAAATGATGTGATTTTTAAGCTACAATTTGCATAGTATTTACTCTTCGTATATATCATTTCATGAATTTCATTCACTTTTACAATATTTTAGGGCTACATTTAAGATTGTCTAAAAATTGGATCTTAAAACATGCAAAAAATCGACTTTTTCCATTAATTTTTTGCCTTACTATGATCGACATTTCAATGAAATTTTACGTCGATTTTTGAATTACTTTGGCATTATATAGTTGAAAACAGTAAGATAAAGCAGTTTTTTATCAACAGTTTCTTATTCGAATGAAAAATATTGAAAAAGATAAGTTCATGTTTTATCATAAGAAAAATGCACAAAAAGTGCTCAAAACACGGAGAAAATCACTTTTTGGTACAAAATCTTCATTTCATTACAATCGAATTTTTGTGAAATGTTTGGACGATTTTTGTCTAGTTTTCGATATATATTGTACAAAACCATAAACTAAAGCATATTATAGCAAAAATTACTAATTCCACTTAAATATTTTGAAAAAAATTCAACCGTATAGATCAGGGGTGCTCAGACTTCGGAGACCTTAGGGCAAAATTTGCTAACTATTATCTTTGGCGGGCACAAACACCAAAATTTTCCCCTAATTTATGAACTAAAAATAAATACAAGTGATAGAAGATAATACTCACATTTAATTGCTAGTTGATGGCTTACACTGCTTTAATTCAGCAAGGGCTTTGAAATTTGGCGTGTAATTGGTAACTGTTAGTCTTAAACAGTCCAGTCCGGTACTTTGATTTAAGCATCTTCATCTTGGAAAATGCTGATTCACAAAGGTATGTGGAGGCAAAAATTGAGGTCAAGTACATAGCACATTTTCTCAGCAGAGGATATTTTTCTTCAGCAAATAAGCTCCAAAAATTGGTACTGAAGGCCCTTGTTTTAATTTCCAGATCATTTTGAAGGAATAAAACTTCTCGTTCTAGGTTAGCTATATCCAATTTAAATAATGCTGATATTTTTGTTGCGATTTCCTCAATATCAACTTTTTCTTCAAATGGAAACCACATAAATTCCACAATAGGTTTTAATTTTTCAAAGTCTATGAAACGTTGCTCAAATTGTTGAATGAGATTCCCTATCTCTTTTGCATAACGGTCTTTGTTAAAATTCTCAAAATTATTTTCTTGGTTAAGTAGCTCTGTCAACATATTAGGGAAGTGTTTCAGTTCCGAACGTTGCAGTTGTGACAAATAGAGTTTTAGAGAATGCTGGAAAGCATTTATAGCACTAATCATTTGAGCAATGTTTTTATCTTTGCCTTGGAGTTCAACATTGAGGTCTCTCAATTTAGCAGTAATATCAGTTAAGAAAGCTAAATCAAGTAACCAAACTTTATTTTCCAACTGATTATAATTATCACCTCTTACAGCCAGAAACTCTTTGATTTCAGTCAGTAAATCGCTAAATCGTTGTAAAAATAAGCCCCTGCTGAGCCATCTTACATTAGTGTGCAATAAAAGATCTGTATGTTCAGAATTGCTTTCTTCTAATTGATTCTTAAAGAGACGTCTTTGTAAACTTTTAGCACGGATAGAATTTACAATTTTATATGCAATATCCATAACGTCTTCCATGTTCAAGCTTTTACTACAGAGTGCCTCTTGGTGAATTATGCAATGAAAATTAAGGAAGTTTGGAAAATCTCTGTCATTCTTACAAAGACTAACGAACCCTAAATTGCAACCAATCATTGACGGAGCTCCATCCGTGGTAATGGCTACAAGTTTTTCAATGGGGATTTTATTCTCAATAGTAAACTCTTTAAATACTTTGAAGATGTCTTGTCCCCGAGTCTTCCCCTTCAATGGTATGATATTGAGCAACTCCTCCTTAGCAGTCATGTTTTTAAATACCATTCTTATGAAAATACATAATTGCGCAGTATCAGTAGCATCTGTTGATTCATCGAATTGAAGCGAAAAGGAAATACACTCATCTATGTCTCTCTTTAACTGCATTTTTAAATCTTTATCCATCTCTTCTGTTCGTCGTGTAACAGTGGGTCTGGAAAGTTGCATGTCTTTAATAGCGGAGATTATTTCAGATTTGTTTTTAAACTGATCAAACAACGAGTCTGCTGCATCCAAAAATGCTTCTTTTACAAATTATACGTCCTTATAGTCTTATCACTGGTTCGTGTCGCCATTATGAAGCCCTGTCAATAAAAATAAAATTAAATAATGTAATTTTTAAAAAAAATATTTTGCGATCTAGCCACTAATATCAGAGGCTGAACTTTTACCACTTGAAACTTCAAAATCGGACACGCTGCCGGTCGAAATAATGCTAAACTTTTAATACTAAATGTGAAAACGTCAAATTACGTAAAAAACGACTTAAAAATAGACAAATTTCAAATTCGCATCCACACACAAGATGACACGAACGGGTGAACGGTCGACATGATGCTAAACTTTTAATACTAAATGTGAAAACGTCAAATTACGTAATAAACGACTAAAAAATAGACACATTTCATGTTCGCATCCACACACAAGGTCACGCGGACAGGTCAAACGCGGAACTAAATATCGATCCGCCCACTCATCTTTATAAAATCAATAAAAATTCGAAAAGACACAGAAAGCCTAGCGAGTCGTTTCTAAAATGCCTTCTGATTGGTTGTATTTTCACGAAACACCCAATCAGCCAACTCGATTCATTATATCCGTTGAAATAGAATCGTCGCTTTAAGCGACACAGAAATTGGCGGAGCAAAGCAATGGTTTCAGACATGTTTTAAACATGTATGTGAGCGCTCTGCTCGCATGTAAAAATTCATTTCTAGTAATTTTTATATTGCCAGTTAAGATTTCATTTAGGCCGGCTATTCCAAAATAAACCAGCGGGCACATTCAAATATAGACCTAAAATATTGTAAAAGTGAATGAAATTCATGAAATGATATATACGAACAGTAAATACTATGCAAATTGTAGATTAAAAATCACATCATTTAGCCTATTTTTAGATTTAAAAATGAAAATTTGACTATAAATTAGGATCTATACGGTTGAATTTTTTTCAAAATATTTAACTGGAATTAGTAATTTTTGGCTATAGTATGCTTTAGTTTATGGTTTTGTACAATATATATCGAAAACTAGACAAAAATCGTCCAAAAAATTCACTAAAATTCGATTCTAATGAAATGAAAATTTTGTACCAGAAACTGATTTTCTCCGTGTTTTGAGCACTTTTTGTGCATTTTTCTTATGATAAAACATGAACTTATCTTTTTCAATATTTTTCATTCGAATAAGAAACTATTGATAAAAAACTGCTTTATCTTACTGTTTTCAACTATATAATGCCAAAGTAATTCAAAAATCGACATAAAATTTCATTCAAATGTCGATCATAGTAAGGCAAAAAATTAATGGAAAAAGTCGATTTTTTGCATGTTTTAAGATCCAATTTTTAGACAATCTTAAATGTATCCCTAAAATATTGTAAAAGTGAATGAAAATCATGAAATGATATATACCAAAAGTAAATACTACGCAAATTGTAGCTTAAAAATCGTATCATTTAGCCTATTTTTAGATTTAAAAATGAAAATTTTACTATAAATTAGGATGCATACGGTTGAATTTTTTTCAAAATATTTAATTGGAATTAGTAATTTTTGGATATAATATGCTTTAGTTTATGGTTTTGTACAATATATATGAAAAACTAGACAAAAATCGTCTAAACATTTCACTAAAATTGGATTCTAATGAAATGAAAATTTTGTACCAAAAAGTGATTTTCTCCGTGTTTTGAGCACTTTTTGTGCATTTTTCTTATGATAAAACATGAACTTATCTTTTTCAATATTTTTCATTCGAATAAGAAACTATTGATAAAAAACTGCTTTATCTTACTGTTTTCAACTATATAATGCCAAAGTAATTCAAAAATCGACATAAAATTTCATTCAAATGTCGATCATAGTAAGGCAAAAAATTAATGGAAAAAGTCGATTTTTTGCATGTTTTAAGATCCAATTTTTAGACAATCTTAAATGTATCCCTAAAATATTGTAAAAGTGAATGAAAATCATGAAATGATATATACCAAAAGTAAATACTACGCAAATTGTAGCTTAAAAATCGTATCATTTAGCCTATTTTTAGATTTAAAAATGAAAATTTTACTATAAATAAGGATGCATACGGTTGAATTTTTTTCAAAATATTTAATTGGAATTAGTAATTTTTGGGTATAATATGCTTTAGTTTATGGTTTTGTACAATATATATCAAAAACTAGACAAAAATCGTCTAAACATTTCACTAAAATTGGATTCTAATGAAATGAAAATTTTGTACCAAAAACTGATTTTCTCCGTGTTTTGAACACTTTTTGTGCATTTTTTTTATAATAAAACATAAACTTATCTTTTTCATTATTTTTCAATCGAATAAGAAACTGTTGATAAAAAACTGCTTTATCTTACTGTTTTCAACTATATAATGCCAAAGTAATTCAAAAATCGACGTAAAATTTCATTGAAATGTCGATCATAGTAAGGGAAAAAATTAATGGAAAAAGTCGATTTTTTCCATGTTTTAAGATCCAATTTTTAGACAATCTTTAATGTAGACCTAAAATATTGTAAAAGTGAATGAAATTCATGAAATGATATCTACGAACAGTAAATACTATGCAAATTGTAGCTTAAAAATGGTATCATTTAGAATATTTTTAGATTTAAAAATGAAAATTTGACTATAAATTAGTATGTATACGGTTGAATTTTTTTCAAAATATTTAACCTGAATTAATAATTTTTGGCTATAATATGCTTTAGTTTATGGTTTTGTACAATATATATCGAAAACTAGACAAAAATCGTCCAAAAATTTCACCAAAATTCGAATCTAATGAAATGAAAATTTTGTACCAAAAACTGATTTTCTCCGTGTTTTGAGCACTTTTTGTGCATTTTTCTTATGATAAAACATGAACTTATCTTTTTCAATATTTTTCATTCGAATAAGAAACTGTTGATAAAAAACTGCTTTATCTTACTGTTTTCAACTATATAATGCCAAAGTAATTCAAAAATCGACGTAAAATTTCATTGAAATGTCGATCATAGTAAGGCAAAAAATTAATGGAAAAAGTCGATTTTTTGCATGTTTTAAGATCCAATTTTTAGACAATCTTAAATGTAGCCCTAAAATATTGTAAAAGTGAATGAAATTCATGAAATGATATATACGAACAGTAAATTATTTTTTTTTTAAGGAACACCATATTCAAAATTTCAAATTTTCTGAAAGGTGCTTTTTTCTGTTTTAAACCGAATTTTCTTCATAATCTTAAATGTACCTTTAAAATATTGTAAAATGGTTTAGAATTTTCTCTTTAATTTATATCATAATTCAATACTAGAGAAAAATTATTTTTAAAAATCCATTTATTTCGACTATTTTAACAAGAAATATTGAAATCCCGTCCAAAATTAAAGTAAGAGGTGGTTGGGGTCTCTTTCAATAATTTTTTAACGATTTTCTAATTTTTGCAAGAAACACCTTTATTTTATTCTGTAAAAAAATAATGTAAATTGAATTAGAAAACCTTCAGAAAATTTTATTGAAAACATAAGTTAATAGATCATAGTTTTTCATTTAATAAAAACGCTATTCAAAACTTCGACTTTTTCGAAAGTTGCTTTTCTCTATGATTTATAACGAAATTTCTATTAAGTGTAAATGTACCGTTAAAATATTGTAAAAATCTTTAGAATTCACTCTTTAATTTATATCATAATTGAATAGTTTAGAAACTCTATTTAAGAAATTCCATTCCTTTCGACTATTTTAACAAGAAGTATTCAAATCACGTCCAAAAATAATGTCTGAGAAGGTTGGATCTCTTTCAATAAATTTCAAACGATTTTCTAATTTTTGGACAGAAACACCTCTAGATTATTGTTTTTTACAAAATATTGTCAAATGAAGTAGTAAATCTTCAAAAAAATTTAATAAAAAATCAAACTTAATATATTATATTTTTTCATTTAAGAAAAACGATATTCAAAATTTCGACTTTTCCGAATGTTTTTTTACTCTTTGTTTTAAACCGAATTTTCTAAATAAGCTTAAATGTAACCTTAAAGTATTGTAAAAAGGCCTACAATTGAGTCTTTGATTTATATCATAATTCAATTGTATAAAAACTTTTTTTTAAAAATCCATTCATTTCGACTATTTTCACAAGATGTATTCAAATCCCGTCCAAAAATAAAGTAGTAGATGGTTGGAACCTTTTCAATAATTTTTTAACGATTTTCTAATTTTTCGCCAGAAATATCTTTATTTTATTGTTTTGCACAAATTATTGTCAAATGAAGTAGAAAATCTTCAAAAATTTTACTCAAAAAGATAACTTTATAGATTATTGTTTTTCATTTAAGGAACACCATATTCAAAATTTCAAATTTTGTGAAAGGTGCTTTTTTCTGTTTTAAACCGAATTTTCTTCATAATCTTAGATGTACCCTTCAAATGTTGTAAAATGGTTTAAAATTTTCTCATTAATTTATTTCATATTTCAATAGTAGAGAAAATTTATTTAAAAATTCCATTCATTTCCACTATTCTAACAAGAAATATTGAAATCCCGTCCAAAATTAAAGTAAGAGATGGTTGGGTCTCTTTCAATAATTTTGTAGCGATTTTCTAATTTTTTCAAGAAACACCTTTATTTTATTCTGTAAAAAAACAATGTAAATTGAAGTAGAAAACCTTTAGAAAATTTTATTGAAAACATAAGTTAGTAGATCATAGTTTTCCATTTAATAAAAACGCTATTAAAAATTTCGGCTTTTTCGAAAGTTGCTTTTCTCTATGTTTTATAACGAAATTTCTATTAATTGTAAATGTACCCTTAAAATATTGTAAAAATCTTTAGAATTTACTCGTTAATTTATATCATAATTGAATAGTTTAGAAACTCTATTTAAGAAATTCTATTCCTTTCGACTATTTTAACAAGAAGTATTCAAATCACGTGCAAAAATAATGTCTGAGAAGGTTGGATCTCTTTCAATAAATTTCAAACGATTTTCTAATTTTTGGAAAGAAACACCTCTAGATTATTGTTTTTTACAAAATAATGTCAAATGAAGTAGTATATCTTCAAAAAATTTTAATAAAAAATCAAACTTAATATATTATATTTTTTTTTTAAGAAAAACGATATTCAAAATTTCGACTTTTCCGAATGTTGATTTTACTCTTTGTTTTAAACCGAATTTTCTAAATAAGCTTAAATGTAATCTTAAAGTATTGTAAAAAGGCCTACAATTGACACTTTGATTTATATCATAATTGAATAGTATAAAAACTTTTTTTTTTAAATCCTTTTTATTTCGACTATTTTCACAAGATGTATTCAAATCCCGTCCAAAAATAAAGTCGGAGATGGTTGGATCCTTTTCAATAATTTTTAAACGATTTTCTAATTTTTCGCCAGAAATATCTTTATTTTATTGTTTTGTACAAATTATTGTCAAATGAAGTAGAAAATCTTCAAAAATTTTATTTAAAAAGATAACTTAATAGATTATTGTTTTTTTTTAAGGAACACCATATTCAAAATTTCAAATTTTCTGAAAGGTGCTTTTTTCTGTTTTAAACCGAATTTTCTTCATAATCTTAAATGTACCTTTAAAATATTGTAAAATGGTTTAGAATTTTCTCTTTAATTTATATCATAATTCAATACTAGAGAAAAATTATTTTTAAAAATCCATTTATTTCGACTATTTTAACAAGAAATATTGAAATCCCGTCCAAAATTAAAGTAAGAGGTGGTTGGGGTCTCTTTCAATAATTTTGTAACGATTTTCTAATTTTTGCAAGAAACACCTTTATTTTATTCTGTAAAAAAATAATGTAAATTGAATTAGAAAACATTCAGAAAATTTTATTGAAAACATAAGTTAATAGATTATAGTTTTTCATTTAATAAAAACGCTATTCAAAACTTCGACTTTTTCGAAAGTTGCTTTTCTCTATGATTTATAACGAAATTTCTATTAAGTGTAAATGTACCGTTAAAATATTGTAAAAATCTTTAGAATTCACTCTTTAATTTATATCATAATTGAATAGTTTAGAAACTCTATTTAAGAAATTCCATTCCTTTCGACTATTTTAACAAGAAGTATTCAAATCACGTCTAAAAATAATGTCTGAGAAGGTTGGATCTCTTTCAATAAATTTCAAACGATTTTCTAATTTTTGGACAGAAACACCTCAAGATTATTGTTTTTTACAAAATATTGTCAAATGAAGTAGTAAATCTTCAAAAAAATTTAATAAAAAATCAAACTTAATATATTATATTTTTTCATTTAAGAAAAACGATATTCAAAATTTCGACTTTTCCGAATGTTTTTTTACTCTTTGTTTTAAACCGAATTTTCTAAATAAGCTTAAATGTAACCTTAAAGTATTGTAAAAAGGCCTACAATTGACTCTTTGATTTATATCATAATTCAATTGTATAAAAACTTTTTTTTAAAAATCCATTCATTTCGACTATTTTCACAAGATGTATTCAAATCCCGTCCAAAAATAAAGTAGTAGATGGTTGGAACCTTTTCAATAATTTTTTAACGATTTTCTAATTTTTCGCCAGAAATATCTTTATTTTATTGTTTTGTACAAATTATTGTCAAATGAAGTAGAAAATCTTCAAAAATTTTACTCAAAAAGATAACTTTATAGATTATTGTTTTTCATTTAAGGAACACCATATTCAAAATTTCAAATTTTGTGAAAGGTGCTTTTTTCTGTTTTAAACCGAATTTTCTTCATAATCTTAGATGTACCCTTCAAATGTTGTAAAATGGTTTAAAATTTTCTCATTAATTTATTTCATATTTCAATAGTAGAGAAAATTTATTTAAAAATTCCATTCATTTCCACTATTCTAACAAGAAATATTGAAATCCCGTCCAAAATTAAAGTAAGAGATGGTTGGGTCTCTTTCAATAATTTTGTAGCGATTTTCTAATTTTTTCAAGAAACACCTTTATTTTATTCTGTAAAAAAACAATGTAAATTGAAGTAGAAAACCTTTAGAAAATTTTATTGAAAACATAAGTTAGTAGATCATAGTTTTCCATTTAATAAAAACGCTATTAAAAATTTCGGCTTTTTCGAAAGTTGCTTTTCTCTATGTTTTATAACGAAATTTCTATTAATTGTAAATGTACCCTTAAAATATTGTAAAAATCTTTAGAATTTACTCGTTAATTTATATCATAATTGAATAGTTTAGAAACTCTATTTAAGAAATTCTATTCCTTTCGACTATTTTAACAAGAAGTATTCAAATCACGTGCAAAAATAATATCTGAGAAGGTTGGATCTCTTTCAATAAATTTCAAACGATTTTCTAATTTTTGGAAAGAAACACCTCTAGATTATTGTTTTTTACAAAATAATGTCAAATGAAGTAGTATATCTTCAAAAAATTTTAATAAAAAATCAAACTTAATATATTATATTTTTTTTTTAAGAAAAACGATATTCAAAATTTCGACTTTTCCGAATGTTGATTTTACTCTTTGTTTTAAACCGAATTTTCTAAATAAGCTTAAATGTAATCTTAAAGTATTGTAAAAAGGCCTACAATTGACACTTTGATTTATATCATAATTGAATAGTATAAAAACTTTTTTTTTTAAATCCTTTTTATTTCGACTATTTTCACAAGATGTATTCAAATCCCGTCCAAAAATAAAGTCGGAGATGGTTGGATCCTTTTCAATAATTTTTAAACGATTTTCTAATTTTTCGCCAGAAATATCTTTATTTTATTGTTTTGTACAAATTATTGTCAAATGAAGTAGAAAATCTTCAAAAATTTTATTTAAAAAGATAACTTAATAGATTATTGTTTTTTTTTAAGGAACACCATATTCAAAATTTCAAATTTTCTGAAAGGTGCTTTTTTCTGTTTTAAACCGAATTTTCTTCATAATCTTAAATGTACCTTTAAAATATTGTAAAATGGTTTAGAATTTTCTCTTTAATTTATATCATAATTCAATACTAGAGAAAAATTATTTTTAAAAATCCATTTATTTCGCTATTTTAACAAGAAATATTGAAATCCCGTCCAAAATTAAAGTAAGAGGTGGTTGGGGTCTCTTTCAAATTTTCATTTTTAAATCTAAAAATAGGCTAAATGATGTGATTTTTAAGCTACAATTTGCATAGTATTTACTCTTCGTATATATCATTTCATGAATTTCATTCACTTTTACAATATTTTAGGGCTACATTTAAGATTGTCTAAAAATTGGATCTTAAAACATGCAAAAAATCGACTTTTTCCATTAATTTTTTGCCTTACTATGATCGACATTTCAATGAAATTTTACGTCGATTTTTGAATTACTTTGGCATTATATAGTTGAAAACAGTAAGATAAAGCAGTTTTTTATCAACAGTTTCTTATTCGATGAAAAATAATGAAAAAGATAAGTTCATGTTTTATCATAAAAAAATGCACAAAAAGTGTTCAAAACACGGAGAAAATCAGTTTTTGGTACAAAATTTCATTTCATTAGAATCGAATTTTAGTGAAATGTTTAGACGATTTTTGTCTAGTTTTGATATATATTGTACAAAACCATAAACTAAAGCATATTATACCCAAAAATTACTAATTCCAATTAAATATTTTGAAAAAAATTCAACCGTATACATCCTAATTTATAGTCAAATTTTCATTTTTAAATCTAAAAATAGGCAAAATGATGTGATTTTTAAGGTACAATTTGCATAGTATTTACTGTTCGTATATATCATTTCATGAATTTCATTCACTTTACAATATTTTAGGGCTACATTTAAGATTGTCTAAAAATTGGATCTTAAAACATGCAAAAAATCGACTTTTTCCATTAATTTTTTGCCTTACTATGATCGACATTTCAATGAAATTTTACGTCGATTTTTGAATTACTTTGGCATTATATAGTTGAAAACAGTAAGATAAAGCAGTTTTTTATCAACAGTTTCTTATTCGATTGAAAAATAATGAAAAAGATAAGTTTATGTTTTATCATAAAAAAAAATGCACAAAAAGTGTTCAAAACACGGAGAAAATCAGTTTTTGGTACAAAATTTTCATTTCATTAGAATCGAATTTTAGTGAAATGTTTAGACGATTTTTGTCTAGTTTTTGATATATATTGTACAAAACCATAAAGTAAAGCATATTATACTTAAAAATTACTAATTCCAATTAAATATTTTGAAAAAAATTCAACCGTATACATCCTAATTTATAGTCAAATTTTCATTTTTAAATCTAAAAATAGGCTAAATGATGTGATTTTTAAGGTACAATTTGCATACTATTTACTGTTCGTATATATCAATCATTTCATGAATTTCATTCACTTTTACAATATTTTAGGGCTACATTTAAGATTGTCTAAAAATTGGATCTTAAAACATGCAAAAAATCGACTTTTTCCATTAATTTTTTGCCTTACTATGATCGACATTTGAATGAAATTTTATGTCGATTTTTGAATTACTTTGGCATTATATAGTTGAAAACAGTAAGATAAAGCAGTTTTTTATCAGCAGTTTCTTATTCGATTGAAAAATAATGAAAAAGATAAGTTTATGTTTTATCATAAAAAAAAAATGCACAAAAAGTGTTCAAAACACGGAGAAAATCAGTTTTTGGTACAAAATTTTCATTTCATTAGAATCGAATTTTAGTGAAATGTTTAGACGATTTTTGTCTAGTTTTTGATATATATTGTACAAAACCATAAACTAAAGCATATTATACCCAAAAATTACTAATTCCAATTAAATATTTTGAAAAAAATTCAACCGTATACATCCTAATTTATAGTCAAATTTTCATTTTTAAATCTAAAAATAGGCAAAATGATGTGATTTTTAAGGTACAATTTGCATAGTATTTACTGTTCGTATATATCATTTCATGAATTTCATTCACTTTTACATTATATAGTTGAAAACAGTAAGATAAAGCAGTTTTTTATCAACAGTTTCTTATTCGATTGAAAAATAATGAAAAAGATAAGTTTATGTTTTATCAAAAAAATGCACAAAAAGTGTTCAAAACACGGAGAAAATCAGTTTTTGGTACAAAATTTTCATTTCATTAGAATCGAATTTTAGTGAAATGTTTAGACGATTTTTGTCTAGTTTTTGATATATATTGTACAAAACCATAAACTAAAGCATATTATACCCAAAAATTACTAATTCCAATTAAATATTTTGAAAAAAATTCAACCGTATACATCCTAATTTATAGTCAAATTTTCATTTTTAAATCTAAAAATAGGCTAAATGATGTGATTTTTAAGGTACAATTTATATAGTATTTACTGTTCGTATATATCATTTCATGAATTTCATTCACTTTTACAATATTTTAGGGCTACATTTAAGATTGTCTAAAAATTGGATCTTAAAACATTGAAAAAATCGACTTTTTCCATTAATTTTTTGCCTTACTATGATCGACATTTCAATGAAATTTTACGTCGATTTTTGAATTACTTTGGCATTATATAGTTGAAAACAGTAAGATAAAGCAGTTTTTTATCAACAGTTTCTTATTCGAATGAAAAATATTGAAAAAGATAAGTTCATGTTTTATCATAAGAAAAATGCACAAAAAGTGCTCAAAACACGGAGAAAATCACTTTTTGGTACAAAATCTTCATTTCATTACAATCGAATTTTTGTGAAATGTTTGGACGATTTTTGTCTAGTTTTCGATATATATTGTACAAAACCATAAACTAAAGCATATTATAGCCAAAAATTACTAATTCCACTTAAATATTTTGAAAAAAATTCAACCGTATAGATCAGGGGTGCTCAGACTTCGGAGACCTTAGGGCAAAATTTGCTAACTATTATCTTTGGCGGGCACAAACACCAAAATTTTCCCCTAATTTATGAACTAAAAATAAATACAAGTGATAGAAGATAATACTCACATTTAATTGCTAGTTGATGGCTTACACTGCTTTAATTCAGCAAGGGCTTTGAAATTTGGCGTGTAATTGGTAACTGTTAGTCTTAAACAGTCATCAAGGTGCTCATCTGTCAAAACAGTCCGGTACTTTGATTTAAGCATCTTCATCTTGGAAAATGCTGATTCACAAAGGTATGTGGAGGCAAAAATTGAGGTCAAGTACATAGCACATTTTCTCAGCAGAGGATATTTTTCTTCAGCAAATAAGCTCCAAAAATTGGTACTGAAGGCCCTTGTTTTAATTTCCAGATCATTTTGAAGGAATAAAACTTCTCGTTCTAGGTTAGCTATATCCAATTTAAATAATGCTGATATTTTTGTTGCGATTTCCTCAATATCAACTTTTTCTTCAAATGGAAACCACATAAATTCCACAATAGGTTTTAATTTTTCAAAGTCTATGAAACGTTGCTCAAATTGTTGAATGAGATTCCCTATCTCTTTTGCATAACGGTCTTTGTTAAAATTCTCAAAATTATTTTCTTGGTTAAGTAGCTCTGTCAACATATTAGGGAAGTGTTTCAGTTCCGAACGTTGCAGTTGTGACAAATAGAGTTTTAGAGAATGCTGGAAAGCATTTATAGCACTAATCATTTGAGCAATGTTTTTATCTTTGCCTTGGAGTTCAACATTGAGGTCTCTCAATTTAGCAGTAATATCAGTTAAGAAAGCTAAATCAAGTAACCAAACTTTATTTTCCAACTGATTATAATTATCACCTCTTACAGCCAGAAACTCTTTGATTTCAGTCAGTAAATCCTAAATCGTTGTAAAAATAAGCCCCTGCTGAGCCATCTTACATTAGTGTGCAATAAAAGATCTGTATGTTCAGAATTGCTTTCTTCTAATTGATTCTTAAAGAGACGTCTTTGTAAACTTTTAGCACGGATAGAATTTACAATTTTATATGCAATATCCATAACGTCTTCCATGTTCAAGCTTTTACTACAGAGTGCCTCTTGGTGAATTATGCAATGAAAATTAAGGAAGTTTGGAAAATCTCTGTCATTCTTACAAAGACTAACGAACCCTAAATTGCAACCAATCATTGACGGAGCTCCATCCGTGGTAATGGCTACAAGTTTTTCAATGGGGATTTTATTCTCAATAGTAAACTCTTTAAATACTTTGAAGATGTCTTGTCCCCGAGTCTTCCCCTTCAATGGTATGATATTGAGCAACTCCTCCTTAGCAGTCATGTTTTTAAATACCATTCTTATGAAAATACATAATTGCGCAGTATCAGTAGCATCTGTTGATTCATCGAATTGAAGCGAAAAGGAAATACACTCATCTATGTCTCTCTTTAACTGCATTTTTAAATCTTTACCCATCTCTTCTGTTCGTCGTGTAACAGTGGGTCTGGAAAGTTGCATGTCTTTAATAGCGGAGATTATTTCAGATTTGTTTTTAAACTGATCAAACAACGAGTCTGCTGCATCCAAAAATGCTTCTTTTACAAATGCACCATCATCAAAAGGTTTCATGTGCTTCGTTAAACTGTGACACACTCGGAAAGATGCAATGGTAGCTGCCTTTGATTTCTCAATTTTCTTTGTAAAAACCAATTGTTGGCTGGTAAGTTGGGATTTCAATTCTCTTATTTTTGCCCTGCGTAGTTCACTATTAACTGGGTATCTTGTTTTATAATGATTATGATTAGCTTTAAAATGCCTTTCAACATTATATTTTTTGGCAACAGCTAGAGTAGATTGGCATATTAAGCATATACATTTAGAATTTATGTTTGAGAAAAAGTAAATATCTTCCCATTCACTTTGAAAATTATACGTCCTTATAGTCTTATCACTGGTTCGTGTCGCCATTATGAAGCCCTGTCAATAAAAATAAAATTAAATAATGTAATTTTTAAAAAAAATATTTTGCGATCTAGCCACTAATATCAGAGGCTGAACTTTTACCACTTGAAACTTCAAAATCGGACACGCTGCCGGTCGAAATAATGCTAAACTTTTAATACTAAATGTGAAAACGTCAAATTACGTAAAAAACGACTTAAAAATAGACAAATTTCAAATTCGCATCCACACACAAGATGACACGAACGGGTGAACGGTCGACATGATGCTAAACTTTTAATACTAAATGTGAAAACGTCAAATTACGTAATAAACGACTAAAAAATAGACACATTTCATGTTCGCATCCACACACAAGGTCACGCGGACAGGTCAAACGCGGAACTAAATATCGATCCGCCCACTCATCTTTATAAAATCAATAAAAATTCGAAAAGACACAGAAAGCCTAGCGAGTCGTTTCTAAAATGCCTTCTGATTGGTTGTATTTTCACGAAACACCCAATCAGCCAACTCGATTCATTATATCCGTTGAAATAGAATCGTCGCTTTAAGCGACACAGAAATTGGCGGAGCAAAGCAATGGTTTCAGACATGTTTTAAACATGTATGTGAGCGCTCTGCTCGCATGTAAAAATTCATTTCTAGTAATTTTTATATTGCCAGTTAAGATTTCATTTAGGCCGGCTATTCCAAAATAAACCAGCGGGCACATTCAAATATAGACCTAAAATATTGTAAAAGTGAATGAAATTCATGAAATGATATATACGAACAGTAAATACTATGCAAATTGTAGATTAAAAATCACATCATTTAGCCTATTTTTAGATTTAAAAATGAAAATTTGACTATAAATTAGGATCTATACGGTTGAATTTTTTTCAAAATATTTAATGGAATTAGTAATTTTTGGCTAATATGCTTTAGTTTATGGTTTTGTACAATATATATCGAAAACTAGACAAAAATCGTCCAAAAATTCACTAAAATTCGATTCTAATGAAATGAAAATTTTGTACCAGAAACTGATTTTCTCCGTGTTTTGAGCACTTTTTGTGCATTTTTCTTATGATAAAACATGAACTTATCTTTTTCAATATTTTTCATTCGAATAAGAAACTATTGATAAAAAACTGCTTTATCTTACTGTTTTCAACTATATAATGCCAAAGTAATTCAAAAATCGACATAAAATTTCATTCAAATGTCGATCATAGTAAGGCAAAAAATTAATGGAAAAAGTCGATTTTTTGCATGTTTTAAGATCCAATTTTTAGACAATCTTAAATGTATCCCTAAAATATTGTAAAAGTGAATGAAAATCATGAAATGATATATACCAAAAGTAAATACTACGCAAATTGTAGCTTAAAAATCGTATCATTTAGCCTATTTTTAGATTTAAAAATGAAAATTTTACTATAAATTAGGATGCATACGGTTGAATTTTTTTCAAAATATTTAATTGGAATTAGTAATTTTTGGATAATATGCTTTAGTTTATGGTTTTGTACAATATATATGAAAAACTAGACAAAAATCGTCTAAACATTTCACTAAAATTGGATTCTAATGAAATGAAAATTTTGTACCAAAAAGTGATTTTCTCCGTGTTTTGAGCACTTTTTGTGCATTTTTCTTATGATAAAACATGAACTTATCTTTTTCAATATTTTTCATTCGAATAAGAAACTATTGATAAAAAACTGCTTTATCTTACTGTTTTCAACTATATAATGCCAAAGTAATTCAAAAATCGACGTAAAATTTCATTCAAATGTCGATCATAGTAAGGGAAAAAATTAATGGAAAAAGTCGATTTTTTCCATGTTTTAAGATCCAATTTTTAGACAATCTTTAATGTAGACCTAAAATATTGTAAAAGTGAATGAAATTCATGAAATGATATCTACGAACAGTAAATACTATGCAAATTGTAGCTTAAAAATGGTATCATTTAGAATATTTTTAGATTTAAAAATGAAAATTTGACTATAAATTAGTATGTATACGGTTGAATTTTTTTCAAAATATTTAACCTGAATTAATAATTTTTGGCTATAATATGCTTTAGTTTATGGTTTTGTACAATATATATCGAAAACTAGACAAAAATCGTCCAAAAATTTCACCAAAATTCGAATCTAATGAAATGAAAATTTTGTACCAAAAACTGATTTTCTCCGTGTTTTGAGCACTTTTTGTGCATTTTTCTTATGATAAAACATGAACTTATCTTTTTCAATATTTTTCATTCGAATAAGAAACTGTTGATAAAAAACTGCTTTATCTTACTGTTTTCAACTATATAATGCCAAAGTAATTCAAAAATCGACGTAAAATTTCATTGAAATGTCGATCATAGTAAGGCAAAAAATTAATGGAAAAAGTCGATTTTTTGCATGTTTTAAGATCCAATTTTTAGACAATCTTAAATGTAGCCCTAAAATATTGTAAAAGTGAATGAAATTCATGAAATGATATATACGAACAGTAAATTATTGTTTTTTTTAAGGAACACCATATTCAAAATTTCAAATTTTCTGAAAGGTGCTTTTTTCTGTTTTAAACCGAATTTTCTTCATAATCTTAAATGTACCTTTAAAATATTGTAAAATGGTTTAGAATTTTCTCTTTAATTTATATCATAATTCAATACTAGAGAAAAATTATTTTTAAAAATCCATTTATTTCGACTATTTTAACAAGAAATATTGAAATCCCGTCCAAAATTAAAGTAAGAGGTGGTTGGGGTCTCTTTCAATAATTTTTTAACGATTTTCTAATTTTTGCAAGAAACACCTTTATTTTATTCTGTAAAAAAATAATGTAAATTGAATTAGAAAACCTTCAGAAAATTTTATTGAAAACATAAGTTAATAGATCATAGTTTTTCATTTAATAAAAACGCTATTCAAAACTTCGACTTTTTCGAAAGTTGCTTTTCTCTATGATTTATAACGAAATTTCTATTAAGTGTAAATGTACCGTTAAAATATTGTAAAAATCTTTAGAATTCACTCTTTAATTTATATCATAATTGAATAGTTTAGAAACTCTATTTAAGAAATTCCATTCCTTTCGACTATTTTAACAAGAAGTATTCAAATCACGTCCAAAAATAATGTCTGAGAAGGTTGGATCTCTTTCAATAAATTTCAAACGATTTTCTAATTTTTGGACAGAAACACCTCTAGATTATTGTTTTTTACAAAATATTGTCAAATGAAGTAGTAAATCTTCAAAAAAATTTAATAAAAAATCAAACTTAATATATTATATTTTTTCATTTAAGAAAAACGATATTCAAAATTTCGACTTTTCCGAATGTTTTTTTACTCTTTGTTTTAAACCGAATTTTCTAAATAAGCTTAAATGTAACCTTAAAGTATTGTAAAAAGGCCTACAATTGAGTCTTTGATTTATATCATAATTCAATTGTATAAAAACTTTTTTTTAAAAATCCATTCATTTCGACTATTTTCACAAGATGTATTCAAATCCCGTCCAAAAATAAAGTAGTAGATGGTTGGAACCTTTTCAATAATTTTTTAACGATTTTCTAATTTTTCGCCAGAAATATCTTTATTTTATTGTTTTGCACAAATTATTGTCAAATGAAGTAGAAAATCTTCAAAAATTTTACTCAAAAAGATAACTTTATAGATTATTGTTTTTCATTTAAGGAACACCATATTCAAAATTTCAAATTTTGTGAAAGGTGCTTTTTTCTGTTTTAAACCGAATTTTCTTCATAATCTTAGATGTACCCTTCAAATGTTGTAAAATGGTTTAAAATTTTCTCATTAATTTATTTCATATTTCAATAGTAGAGAAAATTTATTTAAAAATTCCATTCATTTCCACTATTCTAACAAGAAATATTGAAATCCCGTCCAAAATTAAAGTAAGAGATGGTTGGGTCTCTTTCAATAATTTTGTAGCGATTTTCTAATTTTTTCAAGAAACACCTTTATTTTATTCTGTAAAAAAACAATGTAAATTGAAGTAGAAAACCTTTAGAAAATTTTATTGAAAACATAAGTTAGTAGATCATAGTTTTCCATTTAATAAAAACGCTATTAAAAATTTCGGCTTTTTCGAAAGTTGCTTTTCTCTATGTTTTATAACGAAATTTCTATTAATTGTAAATGTACCCTTAAAATATTGTAAAAATCTTTAGAATTTACTCGTTAATTTATATCATAATTGAATAGTTTAGAAACTCTATTTAAGAAATTCTATTCCTTTCGACTATTTTAACAAGAAGTATTCAAATCACGTGCAAAAATAATGTCTGAGAAGGTTGGATCTCTTTCAATAAATTTCAAACGATTTTCTAATTTTTGGAAAGAAACACCTCTAGATTATTGTTTTTTACAAAATAATGTCAAATGAAGTAGTATATCTTCAAAAAATTTTAATAAAAAATCAAACTTAATATATTATATTTTTTTTTTAAGAAAAACGATATTCAAAATTTCGACTTTTCCGAATGTTGATTTTACTCTTTGTTTTAAACCGAATTTTCTAAATAAGCTTAAATGTAATCTTAAAGTATTGTAAAAAGGCCTACAATTGACACTTTGATTTATATCATAATTGAATAGTATAAAAACTTTTTTTTTTAATCCTTTTTATTTCGACTATTTTCACAAGATGTATTCAAATCCCGTCCAAAAATAAAGTCGGAGATGGTTGGATCCTTTTCAATAATTTTTAAACGATTTTCTAATTTTTCGCCAGAAATATCTTTATTTTATTGTTTTGTACAAATTATTGTCAAATGAAGTAGAAAATCTTCAAAAATTTTATTTAAAAAGATAACTTAATAGATTATTGTTTTTTTTTAAGGAACACCATATTCAAAATTTCAAATTTTCTGAAAGGTGCTTTTTTCTGTTTTAAACCGAATTTTCTTCATAATCTTAAATGTACCTTTAAAATATTGTAAAATGGTTTAGAATTTTCTCTTTAATTTATATCATAATTCAATACTAGAGAAAAATTATTTTTAAAAATCCATTTATTTCGACTATTTTAACAAGAAATATTGAAATCCCGTCCAAAATTAAAGTAAGAGGTGGTTGGGGTCTCTTTCAATAATTTTGTAACGATTTTCTAATTTTTGCAAGAAACACCTTTATTTTATTCTGTAAAAAAATAATGTAAATTGAATTAGAAAACATTCAGAAAATTTTATTGAAAACATAAGTTAATAGATTATAGTTTTTCATTTAATAAAAACGCTATTCAAAACTTCGACTTTTTCGAAAGTTGCTTTTCTCTATGATTTATAACGAAATTTCTATTAAGTGTAAATGTACCGTTAAAATATTGTAAAAATCTTTAGAATTCACTCTTTAATTTATATCATAATTGAATAGTTTAGAAACTCTATTTAAGAAATTCCATTCCTTTCGACTATTTTAACAAGAAGTATTCAAATCACGTCTAAAAATAATGTCTGAGAAGGTTGGATCTCTTTCAATAAATTTCAAACGATTTTCTAATTTTTGGACAGAAACACCTCAAGATTATTGTTTTTTACAAAATATTGTCAAATGAAGTAGTAAATCTTCAAAAAAATTTAATAAAAAATCAAACTTAATATATTATATTTTTTCATTTAAGAAAAACGATATTCAAAATTTCGACTTTTCCGAATGTTTTTTTACTCTTTGTTTTAAACCGAATTTTCTAAATAAGCTTAAATGTAACCTTAAAGTATTGTAAAAAGGCCTACAATTGACTCTTTGATTTATATCATAATTCAATTGTATAAAAACTTTTTTTTAAAAATCCATTCATTTCGACTATTTTCACAAGATGTATTCAAATCCCGTCCAAAAATAAAGTAGTAGATGGTTGGAACCTTTTCAATAATTTTTTAACGATTTTCTAATTTTTCGCCAGAAATATCTTTATTTTATTGTTTTGTACAAATTATTGTCAAATGAAGTAGAAAATCTTCAAAAATTTTACTCAAAAAGATAACTTTATAGATTATTGTTTTTCATTTAAGGAACACCATATTCAAAATTTCAAATTTTGTGAAAGGTGCTTTTTTCTGTTTTAAACCGAATTTTCTTCATAATCTTAGATGTACCCTTCAAATGTTGTAAAATGGTTTAAAATTTTCTCATTAATTTATTTCATATTTCAATAGTAGAGAAAATTTATTTAAAAATTCCATTCATTTCCACTATTCTAACAAGAAATATTGAAATCCCGTCCAAAATTAAAGTAAGAGATGGTTGGGTCTCTTTCAATAATTTTGTAGCGATTTTCTAATTTTTTCAAGAAACACCTTTATTTTATTCTGTAAAAAAACAATGTAAATTGAAGTAGAAAACCTTTAGAAAATTTTATTGAAAACATAAGTTAGTAGATCATAGTTTTCCATTTAATAAAAACGCTATTAAAAATTTCGGCTTTTTCGAAAGTTGCTTTTCTCTATGTTTTATAACGAAATTTCTATTAATTGTAAATGTACCCTTAAAATATTGTAAAAATCTTTAGAATTTACTCGTTAATTTATATCATAATTGAATAGTTTAGAAACTCTATTTAAGAAATTCTATTCCTTTCGACTATTTTAACAAGAAGTATTCAAATCACGTGCAAAAATAATATCTGAGAAGGTTGGATCTCTTTCAATAAATTTCAAACGATTTTCTAATTTTTGGAAAGAAACACCTCTAGATTATTGTTTTTTACAAAATAATGTCAAATGAAGTAGTATATCTTCAAAAAATTTTAATAAAAAATCAAACTTAATATATTATATTTTTTTTTAAGAAAAACGATATTCAAAATTTCGACTTTTCCGAATGTTGATTTTACTCTTTGTTTTAAACCGAATTTTCTAAATAAGCTTAAATGTAATCTTAAAGTATTGTAAAAAGGCCTACAATTGACACTTTGATTTATATCATAATTGAATAGTATAAAAACTTTTTTTTTTAAATCCTTTTTATTTCGACTATTTTCACAAGATGTATTCAAATCCCGTCCAAAAATAAAGTCGGAGATGGTTGGATCCTTTTCAATAATTTTTAAACGATTTTCTAATTTTTCGCCAGAAATATCTTTATTTTATTGTTTTGTACAAATTATTGTCAAATGAAGTAGAAAATCTTCAAAAATTTTATTTAAAAAGATAACTTAATAGATTATTGTTTTTTTTTAAGGAACACCATATTCAAAATTTCAAATTTTCTGAAAGGTGCTTTTTTCTGTTTTAAACCGAATTTTCTTCATAATCTTAAATGTACCTTTAAAATATTGTAAAATGGTTTAGAATTTTCTCTTTAATTTATATCATAATTCAATACTAGAGAAAAATTATTTTTAAAAATCCATTTATTTCGGCTATTTTAACAAGAAATATTGAAATCCCGTCCAAAATTAAAGTAAGAGGTGGTTGGGGTCTCTTTCAAATTTTCATTTTTAAATCTAAAAATAGGCTAAATGATGTGATTTTTAAGCTACAATTTGCATAGTATTTACTCTTCGTATATATCATTTCATGAATTTCATTCACTTTTACAATATTTTAGGGCTACATTTAAGATTGTCTAAAAATTGGATCTTAAAACATGCAAAAAATCGACTTTTTCCATTAATTTTTTGCCTTACTATGATCGACATTTCAATGAAATTTTACGTCGATTTTTGAATTACTTTGGCATTATATAGTTGAAAACAGTAAGATAAAGCAGTTTTTTATCAACAGTTTCTTATTCGATTGAAAAATAATGAAAAAGATAAGTTCATGTTTTATCATAAAAAAAATGCACAAAAAGTGTTCAAAACACGGAGAAAATCAGTTTTTGGTACAAAATTTTCATTTCATTAGAATCGAATTTTAGTGAAATGTTTAGACGATTTTTGTCTTTTAGTTTTTGATATATTGTACAAAACCATAAACTAAAGCATATTATACCCAAAAATTACTAATTCCAATTAAATATTTTGAAAAAAATTCAACCGTATACATCCTAATTTATAGTCAAATTTTCATTTTTAAATCTAAAAATAGGCAAAATGATGTGATTTTTAAGGTACAATTTGCATAGTATTTACTGTTCGTATATATCATTTCATGAATTTCATTCACTTTTACATTATATAGTTGAAAACAGTAAGATAAAGCAGTTTTTTATCAACAGTTTCTTATTCGATTGAAAAAATAATGAAAAAGGTAAGTTTATGTATCATAAAAAAAATGCACAAAAAGTGTTCAAAACACGGAGAAAATCAGTTTTTGGTACAAAATTTTCATTTCATTAGAATCGAATTTTAGTGAAATGTTTAGACGATTTTTGTCTAGTTTTTGATATATATTGTACAAAACCATAAACTAAAGCATATTATACCCAAAAATTACTAATTCCAATTAAATATTTTGAAAAAAATTCAACCGTATACATTCTAATTTATAGTCAAATTTTTCATTTTTAAATCTAAAAATAGGCTAAATGATGTGATTTTAAGGTACAATTTACATAGTATTTACTGTTCGTTATATATCCATTTCATGAATTTCATTCACTTTTACAATATTTTAGGGCTACATTTAAGATTGTCTAAAAATTGGATCTTAAAACATTGAAAAAATCGACTTTTTCCATTAATTTTTTGCCTTACTATGATCGACATTTCAATGAAATTTTACGTCGATTTTTGAATTACTTTGGCATTATATAGTTGAAAACAGTAAGATAAAGCAGTTTTTTATCAACAGTTTCTTATTCGAATGAAAAATATTGAAAAAGATAAGTTCATGTTTTATCATAAGAAAAATGCACAAAAAGTGCTCAAAACACGGAGAAAATCACTTTTTGGTACAAAATCTTCATTTCATTACAATCGAATTTTTGTGAAATGTTTGGACGATTTTTGTCTAGTTTTCGATATATATTGTACAAAACCATAAACTAAAGCATATTATAGCCAAAAATTACTAATTCCACTTAAATATTTTGAAAAAAATTCAACCGTATAGATCAGGGGTGCTCAGACTTCGGAGACCTTAGGGCAAAATTTGCTAACTATTATCTTTGGCGGGCACAAACACCAAAATTTTCCCCTAATTTATGAACTAAAAATAAATACAAGTGATAGAAGATAATACTCACATTTAATTGCTAGTTGATGGCTTACACTGCTTTAATTCAGCAAGGGCTTTGAAATTTGGCGTGTAATTGGTAACTGTTAGTCTTAAACAGTCATCAAGGTGCTCATCTGTCAAAACAGTCCGGTACTTTGATTTAAGCATCTTCATCTTGGAAAATGCTGATTCACAAAGGTATGTGGAGGCAAAAATTGAGGTCAAGTACATAGCACATTTTCTCAGCAGAGGATATTTTTCTTCAGCAAATAAGCTCCAAAAATTGGTACTGAAGGCCCTTGTTTTAATTTCCAGATCATTTTGAAGGAATAAAACTTCTCGTTCTAGGTTAGCTATATCCAATTTAAATAATGCTGATATTTTTGTTGCGATTTCCTCAATATCAACTTTTTCTTCAAATGGAAACCACATAAATTCCACAATAGGTTTTAATTTTTCAAAGTCTATGAAACGTTGCTCAAATTGTTGAATGAGATTCCCTATCTCTTTTGCATAACGGTCTTTGTTAAAATTCTCAAAATTATTTTCTTGGTTAAGTAGCTCTGTCAACATATTAGGGAAGTGTTTCAGTTCCGAACGTTGCAGTTGTGACAAATAGAGTTTTAGAGAATGCTGGAAAGCATTTATAGCACTAATCATTTGAGCAATGTTTTTATCTTTGCCTTGGAGTTCAACATTGAGGTCTCTCAATTTAGCAGTAATATCAGTTAAGAAAGCTAAATCAAGTAACCAAACTTTATTTTCCAACTGATTATAATTATCACCTCTTACAGCCAGAAACTCTTTGATTTCAGTCAGTAAATCGCTAAATCGTTGTAAAAATAAGCCCCTGCTGAGCCATCTTACATTAGTGTGCAATAAAAGATCTGTATGTTCAGAATTGCTTTCTTCTAATTGATTCTTAAAGAGACGTCTTTGTAAACTTTTAGCACGGATAGAATTTACAATTTTATATGCAATATCCATAACGTCTTCCATGTTCAAGCTTTTACTACAGAGTGCCTCTTGGTGAATTATGCAATGAAAATTAAGGAAGTTTGGAAAATCTCTGTCATTCTTACAAAGACTAACGAACCCTAAATTGCAACCAATCATTGACGGAGCTCCATCCGTGGTAATGGCTACAAGTTTTTCAATGGGGATTTTATTCTCAATAGTAAACTCTTTAAATACTTTGAAGATGTCTTGTCCCCGAGTCTTCCCCTTCAATGGTATGATATTGAGCAACTCCTCCTTAGCAGTCATGTTTTTAAATACCATTCTTATGAAAATACATAATTGCGCAGTATCAGTAGCATCTGTTGATTCATCGAATTGAAGCGAAAAGGAAATACACTCATCTATGTCTCTCTTTAACTGCATTTTTAAATCTTTATCCATCTCTTCTGTTCGTCGTGTAACAGTGGGTCTGGAAAGTTGCATGTCTTTAATAGCGGAGATTATTTCAGATTTGTTTTTAAACTGATCAAACAACGAGTCTGCTGCATCCAAAAATGCTTCTTTTACAAATTATACGTCCTTATAGTCTTATCACTGGTTCGTGTCGCCATTATGAAGCCCTGTCAATAAAAATAAAATTAAATAATGTAATTTTTAAAAAAAATATTTTGCGATCTAGCCACTAATATCAGAGGCTGAACTTTTACCACTTGAAACTTCAAAATCGGACACGCTGCCGGTCGAAATAATGCTAAACTTTTAATACTAAATGTGAAAACGTCAAATTACGTAAAAAACGACTTAAAAATAGACAAATTTCAAATTCGCATCCACACACAAGATGACACGAACGGGGGTGAACGGTCGACATGATGCTAAACTTTTAATACTAAATGTGAAAACGTCAAATTACGTAATAAACGACTAAAAAATAGACACATTTCATGTTCGCATCCACACACAAGGTCACGCGGACAGGTCAAACGCGGAACTAAATATCGATCCGCCCACTCATCTTTATAAAATCAATAAAAATTCGAAAAGACACAGAAAGCCTAGCGAGTCGTTTCTAAAATGCCTTCTGATTGGTTGTATTTTCACGAAACACCCAATCAGCCAACTCGATTCATTATATCCGTTGAAATAGAATCGTCGCTTTAAGCGACACAGAAATTGGCGGAGCAAAGCAATGGTTTCAGACATGTTTTAAACATGTATGTGAGCGCTCTGCTCGCATGTAAAAATTCATTTCTAGTAATTTTTATATTGCCAGTTAAGATTTCATTTAGGCCGGCTATTCCAAAATAAACCAGCGGGCACATTCAAATATAGACCTAAAATATTGTAAAAGTGAATGAAATTCATGAAATGATATATACGAACAGTAAATACTATGCAAATTGTAGATTAAAAATCACATCATTTAGCCTATTTTTAGATTTAAAAATGAAAATTTGACTATAAATTAGGATCTATACGGTTGAATTTTTTTCAAAATATTTAAATGGAATTAGTAATTTTTGGCTATAATATGCTTTAGTTCATGGTTTTGTACAATATATATCGAAAACAAGACAAAACTCGTCCAAACATTTCAACTATATAATACCAAAGTAATTAAAAAATCGACGTAAAATTTCATTGAAATGTCGATCATAGTAAGGCAAAAAATTAATGGAAAAAGTCGATTTTCTCCATGTTTTAAGATCCAATGGTATCATTTAGAATATTTTTAGATTTAAAAATTAAAATTTCACTATAAATTAGTATCTATACGGTTGAATTTTTTTCAAAATATTTAACTGGAATTAGTAATTTTTGGCTATAGTATGCTTTAGTTTATGGTTTTGTACAATATATATCGAAAACTAGACAAAAATCGTCCAAAAAATTCACTAAAATTCGATTCTAATGAAATGAAAATTTTGTACCAGAAACTGATTTTCTCCGTGTTTTGAGCACTTTTTGTACATTTTTCTTATGATAAAACATGAACTTATCTTTTTCAATATTTTTCATTCGAATAAGAAACTATTGATAAAAAACTGCTTTATCTTACTGTTTTCAACTATATAATGCCAAAGTAATTCAAAAATCGACATAAAATTTCATTCAAATGTCGATCATAGTAAGGCAAAAAATTAATGAAAAAAGTCGATTTTTTGCATGTTTTAAGATCCAATTTTTAGACAATCTTAAATGTATCCCTAAAATATTGTAAAAGTGAATGAAAATCATGAAATGATATATACCAAAAGTAAATACTACGCAAATTGTAGCTTAAAAATCGTATCATTTAGCCTATTTTTAGATTTAAAAATGAAAATTTTACTATAAATTAGGATGCATACGGTTGAATTTTTTTCAAAATATTTAATTGGAATTAGTAATTTTTGGGTATAATATGCTTTAGTTTATGGTTTTGTACAATATATATGAAAAACTAGACAAAAATCGTCTAAACATTTCACTAAAATTGGATTCTAATGAAATGAAAATTTTGTACCAAAAACTGATTTTCTCCGTGTTTTGAGCACTTTTTGTGCATTTTTTTTATGATAAAACATAAACTTATCTTTTTCATTATTTTTCTTTCGAATAAGAAACTATTCATAAAAAACTGCTTTATCTTACTGTTTTCAACTATATAATGCCAAAGTAATTCAAAAATCGACATAAAATTTCATTGAAATGTCGATCATAGTAAGGCAAAAAATTAATGGAAAAAGTCGATTTTTTGCATGTTTTAAGATCCAATTTTTAGACAATCTTAAATGTATCCCTAAAATATTGTAAAAGTGAATGAAAATCATGAAATGATATATACCAAAAGTAAATACTACGCAAATTGTAGCTTAAAAATCGTATCATTTAGCCTATTTTTAGATTTAAAAATGAAAATTTTACTATAAATTAGGATGCATACGGTTGAATTTTTTTCAAAATATTTAATTGGAATTAGTAATTTTTGGGTATAATATGCTTTAGTTTATGGTTTTGTACAATATATATGAAAAACTAGACAAAAATGTAAACATTTCACTAAAATTGGATTCTAATGAAATGAAAATTTTGTACCAAAAACTGATTTTCTCCGTGTTTTGAGCACTTTTTGTGCATTTTTCTTATGATAAAACATGAACTTATCTTTTTCAATATTTTTCATTCGAATAAGAAACTGTTGATAAAAAACTGCTTTATCTTACTGTTTTCAACTATATAATGCCAAAGTAATTCAAAAATCGACATAAAATTTCATTCAAATGTCGATCATAGTAAGGCAAAAAATTAATGGAAAAAGTCGATTTTTTGCATGTTTTAAGATCCAATTTTTAGACAATCTTAAATGTAGCCCTAAAATATTGTAAAAGTGAATGAAATTCATGAAATGATATATACGAACAGTAAATACTATGCAAATTGTAGCTTAAAAATCACATCATTTAGCCTATTTTTAGATTTAAAAATGAAAATTTGACTATAAATTAGGATCTATACGGTTGAATTTTTTTCAAAATATTTAAGTGGAATTAGTAATTTTTGGCTATAATATGCTTTAGTTTATGGTTTTGTACAATATATATCGAAAACTAGACAAAAATCGTCCAAACATTTCACAAAAATTCGATTGTAATGAAATGAAGATTTTGTACCAAAAAGTGATTTTCTCCGTGTTTTGAGCACTTTTTGTGCATTTTTCTTATGATAAAACATGAACTTATCTTTTTCAATATTTTTCATTCGAATAAGAAACTGTTGATAAAAAAACTGCTTTATCTTACTGTTTTCAACTATATAATGCCAAAGTAATTCAAAAATCGACGTAAAATTTCATTGAAATGTCGATCATAGTAAGGAAAAAATTAATGGAAAAAGTCGATTTTTTGCATGTTTTAAGATCCAATTTTAGACAATCTTAATGTAGCCCTAAAATATTGTAAAAGTGAATGAAATTCATGAAATGATATCTACGAACAGTAAATACTATGCAAATTGTAGCTTAAAAATATCATTTAGCCTATTTTTAGATTTAAAAATGAAAATTTGACTATAAATTAGATCTATACGGTTGAATTTTTTCAAAATATTTAAGTGGAATTAGTAATTTTTGGGTATAATATGCTTTAGTTTATGGTTTTGTACAATATATATCAAAACTAGACAAAAATCGTCAAAAATTTCACTAAAATTCGATTCTAATGAAATGAAAATTTTGTACCAAAAACTGATTTTCTCCGTGTTTGAACACTTTTTGTGCATTTTTTTATGATAAAACATAAACTTATCTTTTTCATATTTTTCATCGAATAAGAAACTG
>JAJOZX010019836.1:0-27873 GCA_023014485.1 Bathynomus jamesi
CGTCAAAGTGAAAGATTTAAATTTATACAATATACAGAGAGAGAGATATATATATATATATATATATATATATATATATATATATATTTAGTGATGTAGCGGATGTCATTTTTTTCACATCCGCGGATGCGGATGAGGATGTTTGATTTCAACATCCGCGGATGTGGATGCGGATGCGGATGTCTACATTTTCGTTATTTTTTAGGATATTTTCGAGATTTGTTGTGTTTAACGTATATAATAAGTTATATAGAGAGAGCTGTAGCTATAATGTAGTATAATTGATTAATTGTACAATAATTGCTGTACTTTTCCCTGAACATATAAAATAATAGCAAGCATCTAACTAATATAGAAATCATTTAGTGAATTCGTCTGCAAATAAATTCGTTATATTTTGTTGAGTTTCGGCCACAATTAGAAACCATAATTGTGTTACCCGACCTCTTTCCCCAACCTCCACCCTTATAGAAAGAGATCTTTAATTAGCTTGATAACTATTTATATTAAGTTTAAAGTTTTATTAGGCATATTTATAAATGAGTAATTAAAATAAAGTAAACTAAGATGTTCATCGTTTAATATTCAAACTTAATTATAGGAAGGTTATGCTTAAGGAACATTAATTTTTCTGGCTTTTCTGCTGCCAGTCTGTTTCTCTTTTCATCATATATTAATCCAGCACTGCTAAATAATCTCTCGCTTGGTACGCTTGTTGGAGGACGTGCTAAATGTTTTCTTGCAAGTTTACTCAAGTATGGATAGATATTCTGCGTATTTTTCCACCAACTTTTATTCTTTTGGTGGGTGGCGAAGCGACAGATTCAAGAGATTGAAGCTCTTCAACTGCTTTGCCAAGTGATGATTTAACTCGTTCTAATGTACTAGGTGAAAATAACTTAGCTTTGTTACGTGGATCTAAGTAGGTTGCAAGAGAGTAACTTCATACAAGAACAGCCTCTCGTCTTGTCGCTTGCATCACTTTTGCGCACAATTAACTAGTTCTATTATTATAGTAGAATTTGATAATTTCCGCTTATTAATGACGTTTTATCTCAACGGTCCACATCCGCACGACATCCGCAGTCCAAAGTGCGGATGCGGATGCGAGAAAATGTGCGGATGTTCCGCGGATGAGGATGCGGATGTGACCTACATCACTATATATATTTTTTTTTTTATGGACCTTTTCCAGTTTGTGTACCGTTTTTCATATAATTTATTTTTGAGAATATTTTTGTTAAAACTAACGAAAATATCACGACTTAACCTAACCAATTATCAAGAGCGTACAGTTGATCTATTAGTAAATAGTAATACTATTCTAGAAACAAACAATGTTATAATTAATAATACAGTGCCCGCGAAAAGTATCCGATCACCCTGGAAATTGTATTTTTTTACATAAAAAACAATGTTTAAATGTATACTAACCTTATATTAGTATTTTGTCATCTGTCCTTTGGTTTGGATGACTTGTTCTAGACGTTTGGCATGGATTTAATCAAGTTTTGACAAACTTCCACTGATATTTCCTTGCACCATACCTTTTTGATGGCTTCTTGTAATTTTTCGACTGAGCCAGTGTCGTGGCATTCAACCTTATTTTTTATTATTAGCCACATATTTTCTATCGGATTGAGATCTGGACTATTACCAGGCCAATCCAAAATATCAAATTTATTGTCAGTAATCCATTTTTCACTATTTTGGCCCTGTGACATGGTGCACCATCATGCATGTATGTTTTTGTCCTTTGGATTGCCATTGCCATTGGAAGTTTTATCCTGTAGCATTGCTAAATACCGTGCACCATTCATAGTTTGTTTCTTCGGAAGAAAATATAGGTTTCCACGCCCATAGTAACCGAAACAACCCCAAACCATCACACTTGGAAGGTGTTTCATTGTCTTTAGGGTGTATTTAGGGTCCATCCTATTTGAGCCAATGGCCAGCGAACCATTTTTTGGACAACTTCTGAATGTCAAAATGTCGACTCATCACTAAATAAAACCTTCTTCCAGTCATCACAGTCCAATGAATATATTTTTTACAAAATGCGACACGTTTTTTACGCATTTTTTCATTAATGAACGGTTTCTTAGCAGCATGGCGAGATGGTAATCCGAGTTCTTTTTGGAGCCGCTCCTGGATAGTTTCGTTCAGAAACACCAGATAACAAATTATTCATATTAAATTTTATTTCTTTCGCAGTTATTGTTGGTTTTTTCAATACTAAACGTTTCATAGTTTTCTGTTCGTGAATTTGTTTTCTCGGTCTGCCAGATCGTTTTTTAGGGACTGGCGTGGTTAGGCCGGCATTGTTCTTAGCCCGTGAAACCCATAAATTAACGGTACTTTGGGATATGTTTAATTCCTTAGCTATCTGTCTCTGGTGATTTCCCACATGTATGCAAAGCAGCAATAGCACCTCGACAATCACTCTTAAGTTGTTTTTTAGCAAACATTATATATAAATTTTATTTACACCACTTTCTGTAAAAAATAACAAAATATCAATAAATTTACAAACAGTGAATCTGACAACTTTGAGACACAGCCACCCGCAACGAATGCTACCAGAACACTAATTTGAGAATGCGTTGGGATAGCTCTCATATCAGCGAGCAACCTCAAAGTTACCAGATGTCGCTAGAACAAATAGAAGTGAATTATGTGTCTCTGAATATCAAGGGAAAATATTGTATTTTCTTGAGTGATCGGATACTTTTCGCGGGCACTGTAGATCAACTGTACGCCCTTGATAATTGGTTAGGTTAAGTCGTGATATTTTCGTTAGTTTTAACAAAAATATTCTCAAAAATAAATTATATGAAAAACGGTACACAAACTGGAAAAGGTCCCATTTTATATAGTATTATCGATATTAATTTATTTAAAGAAGGTATCTATGTTTTTACGTGAAGCGTCTATAACTCTCAATTTAATATAATTTAATATTTTAACAAAATAATTCAATAACATTTAATAATAACCTTTAATAAAATGTGTGTGTATTTTGTCATAGAAATATTAATGACAGTCCGTTCGGCAAAATGTCTGTCGGCAAAATGTTCGTCGGCGAATCGACCGGCCACGGTTTTTAACGAAAATATCACGACAACCTAACCGGGCGTACAGTTGACCTAACCGGGCGTACAGTTGACCTAATCGGGCGTACAGTTGACCTAATCGGGCGTACAGTTGACCTAATCGGGCGTACAGTTGACCTAATCGGGCGTACACTTGACCTAATCGGGCATTAATTCTTGATTTTTTTTTCTGATACTTTTACAGATCTGCCGGGATCCTTCAAAAAACGAATTCTTCGTAAAGTTGCACTTTTTCCGTTTGACCGACGCTTTTGGCAACGAAAGAACTGGATATTTTTATCAAAGGAACACACTTTCCCACACTTAGAGCACTTTTTCATAAACAATAGCAGTTTGTGACTCTGGCTAAATTTAACAATCCTCTGCAACTAGGTTAAGCTAGTTAAAACATATTAATTATTTAAAGTGCTCTAACATATTTGTTTTTGATTTCTCCAAAAAAAGTTATTTTTTAAATCAGTGACCAGAACTACATTAGTATACCGATTTTCATTAAAATTCGCTGCTAGCCCCCAAACGGGAAAGACCCTAAATAATTAGCTGTTTGGAATAAATCCATGTGAAGAATACTGTTTGAAATGCAGAAATCATTTAGTATACAAATTAAATAGCGCAATATGGTATCTATTCTTGTGGATTGACAGTTGTTGATAAAATAGGTACAAATAAGCAGTTATGTATTAAAATGTACATTTCCTGGTTTTTAAAAGTTTTTAATGGAGGTGGATGAAATCTAGCATTTCGACACATGGAGTGAAAAAATTTTGAAAATCTATGGAGGAAAAAACAGTTCGACACACATTTTATTAATATTTTGTATGGAACGCTACAAAACAATTTTTTTTGTGTAATGCACAAATATACATTGCATTTTTGGCAGAATGTTATAATTCTGCTTTTGCAACCAGGCAATTTGCACATATGTCTAATGCAACCGACCTTTGGCAAGTGGTCGTGACTGTCAAATCTTATTTCATTTTCAGGGAGTGGTAAGCCATGATTAGTAATTCTTTTCCTCGGTTCTTCGATGGATGGTCTCACTCTTTTACCTTTTTTAATTACTTTGCCTAGAAACATCAAAGACTTAGCGCAATTTAAAGTTAGGGTAGCTAACTCATTCTGCCTTTTAGGGGGAACATACATACTGTAGCATCACATACCCATTTGTACATAGCTAAACATTGACGAGTGTCATCTCAAACAGGTGCGATACTATTCTATGGTAATATTTTTGGAACTTGAAAGAAAATCTTTAGAGGGAGACCAACTGGTCATGGAGATCTACACCACCCATTGCTGTGTTGTATTCATGTACATTATTAGGACAATTTATGGTTATCTTTCTCTTCGTATGACGCTCATACCTCTATTTTTGAAGAATAGGATGTGCTGTGGCAAAGGTTGATAAAACATGAACACCCCTGTTATCAAACCACTTTACTGCCGTTACTCTTTCCACATTTGCATTCCATTCCTCAAAAGTGTCTCTACCTTTAGCCTGCATTTCTTTATCCAAAGAAAATGTTAAACCAGGCAATCATCTTGAATGAACAGTGCCACAGGACCATATTTTTCTTTTAGCTAAGAATACTTGCAATGGAAAGATGTAAACCAATTATCATAGTACAATCTTTAACCTTTGTCATTTGGAATGTTTTGTGCTAAATGTAAAACTATATTTGAGCTAACCCCAAGGTCAGAAACTATAGGATCATCGACTGGCTCAATTTTGCCAGTATATGGAATAAAATCTTACACCATTCCCTGTTTATCGGCTAATACAAATATTTTAAATACCAATGTGTGGTTTTTTTTTTTTGGAATATATTGCTTTAGCGAGGAATAGCCTTTGAATGTGATGATAGATTCATCTATGCATAATAGGGTGGTCCATAATTTCACTTTTTCAAAATTTAATTGTCCAACATGCTAATGTTATGGGCATTAGTGCAAGAAACAATATGGTTACCAGTTTTTGGAGTTCCGGTAATATCAGACCCCCCCCCCCCAATTTATATTGCATAGTAAAAAACTGAGTAAAAACATCTTTCAAGCATTTAAGATTAATCATATTTAATCTTAAATAAAAGCATACATATTGCATATCAATTTATTCAGAAATCAACTTTGCACATTTTGGTGTGTAAATTGATTATTTATTCGTAATAGTATACATAGAAATGTTCTATAACAGCTGATTAAGCCAATATTTCATTTTTCAGATATCCAATGATGTATATAGTATATGATGCATTTTTCACTTGGTTGATTCTAATCTTATTTTAAATGAATATCATGGCTACTCCTAAGAAATTAAATATAAAGTTAAGAAAAAGCAGTTATGATCCAATTATTGGTAATCTTAAAGATGAACTGATTCCTACTGGACTATTCCAGCTACCATCCCAATCAGATGTACTTCAGCATTTCTATCATTTAAAAAGAAATGATATTGTGAACAATAAAGAAGAGGCTGCAGCAGTTGTACTTAATAAAGTTAAAAAATTCTGGGACTTAGCTGGCATTAAAACGCAAGATATTTCCAAAAGCAGAAGACCAAAAGAAAAGATTCTGACTTTAGTTAATGAGTATGAAACACTGAAAAAACACAAACAGGAATACTTTCGAAGATAAAAAGGATATTTTTTGTAAAACATTAGATATGCTATTGGATATATCGGCAGCAGATGCTATTGAAACAATAATGAAAGACAGAATGAGAACAAGAAACAAAAGCGAAGATATAAAATTCCTTGAAGATCAAAGAACTATTCGGAATATGTACGTCTCCAGCCTTGATAAGTCTTATGTAACTCGGACAGAGAGACGAAACCAAAGAATTCGACATGACGTAGAGAGAAAAGGAAAAACTCTTAGCAGACATGGATGCAGGACCCAGTGGTGAACAAATGAATATCCCACCTGATGATGACATTCCTATAGATAATGATGAAACAAGTAATGAATCAAGTGATTCCGACTTTCAACCTTCGGCTCAAAGAAATCCTAAAAAAAGAATTCACATTTTCGATTCTCAAATGGTTTCTGACACGGCTGATAGGCTGAATCTCTCGCATAGCCAAAGAACAGTTTACGCTGCAGCAGTTGCCTCAGAATTAAATGTAAATATACACGAGATGAGCCTGTCAAAGTCTACTTCTAAATGTTCATGTAAAAATACAAGAGCATCTAGTGCAAAACAACTTACGGCATCATTCAATCCTCCAGAGCATTGCATTGTTCACTGGGACAGTAAATTAATATTGAAAACTACAACTGACAAAAAAGGAAGAAAGAATGGCAATCATTGTTTCTGGTTCTCCAGGTTTAAAAGAAGGCAACATTTTATCATTCCCAACTATAGAAAATAGCAAGGGCAAGACACAGGCCGAATGTGTATTCAGAACTATCTCTGAATGGAATATTGATAAAAATATTCGCGGTATGGTTTTTGATACAACAGCATCGAATTCTGGATGGAGACAGGGAGCGTGTAAGATCCTAGAAGAAATGATTGGGACCCAATTACTGTGGTCAGCATGTAGACATCATCTATACGAGCGCATTTTGTGCTCAGTCTATATAAGTCTCTTCGGAAGTACAACGTCCCCTGAAAATGAAATGTTTAAAAGCTTCAGATTAAATATTTGCCCAAAACTGGACAAAACTAAAATTTAAAAATCGCCAATTGAGAGCCAAAGCTTCTGAGGTAAAAGATTTTCTAAAAGATGCACTTAATTTAGCTAGTTCACCTCTATTTCCCAGAGGCGACTACAGAGAATGTGCCGAGGTTGCCCTATTACTTGGGGAAAACGTCTCAAACACTGGTGTGAGATGGGCTAAGCCTGGGGCAGTACACTATGCGAGGTGGATGCCATCTGTATTGTATCCAGCAAAGATGTACGCATTCTCTGATCAAGCTGGGTATGATTCAAATATGATAGCAAAACTAGAGTGTGTGCATATTCAACTGCCTCTACTATATAAAACCTTGGTTGCTTGCTTCCGTCGCCTGTGATGCACCTGTCAACGATTTAAATCTTTTTAATGAACTCATTGAATATAAAAAATTATGATCACGATGTAGCATCCACTGCTCTTAAGGGATTAAATGGTCAGCTATGGTATCTGACTGAGGAACTAGTACCACTTGCTTTGTTTTCCCGGCAAATTTAAGATGCAGAAAAAAGTCTGATTGCAAAGTCAATGAAGAAAGTCTGTCAAATCAACCCGTAACACCCTCACCCCAAAGGTCAGCCAATCTTCCCTAAGCTAACAAATACAACTAAGCTGTGTCAGTTAGTTGGTAAGGGTTCTTCAATTGTTTACCAATGCTTGGGTACTAGTGGTGACAGACTAAATGAACCTGTTACTTCTTGGAAAAATTGCAAATCTTTCCAAATTATGGAGAACTTTGTCAAAAATATAAAAGTTGTGAATGATCCTGCCGAGAGAGCAATCAAGCTGATTGAAGATTTCAAAGACAGAATTGTTAATGATGAATCACAAAAACAATTTCTGGTAAAAGTTATAGAGCAACATCGACGCCTTCTTCCAGACTTCAAGAAAAAATCTTTGGCTGAAATGTATAATTGTTAAGTGAGCGTTTATTGTGTAATGTTATGCAGAAGTATTTATCTTTTTAATTAAACTTTGGTATAATTTTTTAATCATTGTAAAAGGAATTCATTTTTGTTTAAAAATAAATGCAGAAAAAAAAACGATGGACCTGGAATCAGGTTTGTTCCCACTCGAAATATACTGTAGCTGGCTTGATAAGCTGGTCTAATTTCGAGCCCATCGCCGCGAAGCTGCCTGGGATGATGCTTCAGGGTGGCGGTAGCACCCCTAGAATATATAATTAATTAAAATAATATATTACCAAGAAAAAATAAGTCATATGTTTATTCACAGAGAAGCGGAAAAACTCGTTTTCTCAGTCAAATTTTTAGGTCCCCTATAAATTGGGGTGGGGTGGTCTGATATTAACCGAACTCCAAAAACTGGTAACCATGTTGTTTCTTGCACCAATGCCCACAACATTAGCCCGTTGGACTATTAAAAATTTTAAAAAGTGAAATTATGGACCACCCTAATGCATAAGTCCCTGGTCATTGGAATTACCTTTGGTAACCTTTGGTTAGCTTCCGCCCGAATTGTTAATTCTGACGAAGGTCAAGCTTTTCACTCCACCTTAGACCTACAGTTTAACATGGAATCCGAACCACGTCCCATCAGCAGCCCAGCGTCTTAACTACTAGGCCACCTAGGGTACCCATTTATCTACCAACCACTTTCTTTATTGTGTGGAAGGATGAACAGCTGGGTTTTACTGCGCGCCGGCTGCCGTCGGTTCTTGAACCCGGGGCCGATGGATTCGTAGTCAGCGACGCTAACCACTACACCACCGAGGCGCTAAACTTAGCTCTCAGATGTTCCACAAAAGGTCGAACTTTCGCAATTTTATCGTGTCCAGAAAGCTGAGAATTATCTGCAAAATGAATATTAACTTTTATCTCCTCCCACCTGTTACGGGTCATCACGCTTGTGAAACGGTCATCTCTCATATCACTCCACTGAAGACGAGTGTTACTTAATTTGTTGAGGCTAAACCAGATGGACAAACCTAGCTATTGCTCAAACTCCTTCCTTGTCAACTTTAGAGGATGATTTATATTATTTTGCACTGAATATAAGTTACTTTGGCTAACAAGAAAATTTGTATCAATAAATTTCATAAAGAACTGAAATGGACTCATCAGGTTGTCCTCGGGATTTTCTGACACTTGAACATTATTTTCAAATTCAGGATCTGATGGAATAGGATGCCGTCCTACAATTTCCTTCCAAATTGGATTACGCTTCTGCAATTTTTGCTTCTTACTCTTTTCCTTTGATAAGGAAAAGGGTGTTTTCAACGCATAAGACAACTGTACTGGAAGACAGAAGGTCTTCTTCTGATTCTGATGCTGTGCCTGTGAAAAAAAAGATAAATGTTGCTAAAATGACTTCTTCATTGAGCAGTTTCCTGAAATAAGGATGCAAGATTTCTGTATATTTAGACTACCTCGGCGCATATATATATATATATATATATATATATATATATATATATATATATATGAAAATTATTTCACGAAAGTAAAACGAAAAATATTTATGATGAATAAAACCACGAAGGAAAGGAAACACAAAATGGTGCTCAAGCGCTTTCGTCTAATGACATCCTCAGGAACACTGAGGATGTCATTAGACGAAAGCGCTTGAGCACCATTTTGTGTTTCCTTTCCTTCGTGGTTTTATTCATCATATATATATATATATATATGGTGTAGAAATAAAACTATTTTTTCAAACGTTTCAAAGCCAAACAAGGCTCCTTCCTCAGTGAATGTTAGTTTTATTACAGCAATTTTATTTCTACGCTCTTTGTGCTAGGAGGGCTATTACAGGAAGAAATAGAGCCTACAAACTACTTAAGGGGCATTTCAACCAGACTAATTCAGAAAACTATATAAACGTACGTAGGAGGGTTAAGTCCTTAATTAGATCAGCCAAACGTGATGAAGAAGCTAGAGTTGCCTCACTCTGTAAAGTTAACCCTAAAGAGTTTTTTGCCCATGTTAATAGCAGAAAGCCAATTAAAAATTCTGTAGGCCCCTTAAAAGATAGAAATGGCGTACTGAAATTCTGTAATAAAAATATAGCTAATACGTTAAACGAGTTCTTCATTACAGTCTTCACGGAGGATGACACAATAGAAGTGCCAAGTCCTCGGATTACATATGACGGTGACCACTGACCAGCCCGTAGAGACCATAAGTTTTACGAGAAATGAGGTACAGCAATTAATTGATAAGATGAACAAATACAAATCACCTGGCCCCGACTTATTTCTTCCAAGGGTATTCAAAGAGGTTAGCCACAATGTTGTTGACAACTTAGTAACCATATTCAAACAATCGATCGAGTTAGGGAAAGTTCCAACCGACTGGAAGTTAGCAAATGTAACACCAATCTTTAAAAAGGGTGACAGGGAAAATCCTTGTAATTATCGCCCGACCAGTTTAACATCAGTTGTCGGCAAAGTTCACCGCCATCAATTCACCGCGAGGTAAGTTCACCGCCATCAATTCACCGCGAGGTAATTTCACCGCGAGGTAATTTCACCGTAAAATGAATAAAATTAAAAAGAATTTTTTAACTTAACCAGAATTTAATATAGGGTTTAGCAACACTATTTAAAAACATTAAAATATAATTAGGACAAAAATTAAAAAAGTTAGGTTAGGTTAGGTTAGGTCCTAACCTAACCTTTTTAATTTTTGTCCTAATTATATTTTAATGTTTTTAAATAGTGTGGTTAAATATTTTTCCTAATTATATATTATTTGTTTTTAAATTTTGTGGCTAAATAAAAATTAAATACTTTTTTAATTTTTGTCCTAATTATATTTTAATGTTTTTAAATAGTGTTGCTAAACCCTATATTAAATTCTTGTTAAGTTAAAAAATTATTTTTAATTTTATTCATTTACGGTGCTTACCTCGCGGTGAACTTACCTCGCGGTGAACTTACCTCGCGGTGAACTTACCTCGCGGTGAACTTACCTCGCGGTGAACTTACCTCGCGGTGAACTTACCTCGCGGTGAACTTACCCGCGGTGAATTGATGGCGGTGAATTGATGGCGGTGAACTTACCGCACATGGTTGGAATCCATCATTACAAAACGTACTGTGTATCACCTTGAATCTAACAATCTAATTTTTTATTCTCAACATGGATTTAGGCGACATAGATCCTGTCTGACAAACCTGTTAGAATTTTTCCATAATATGCATACACTGTACGATGCAAGTAGGGCAATAGATATAGTGTATCTCGACTTTCAAAAAGCCTTTGACAAAGTCCCTCACGCTAGATTGATAGCTAAAGTCAAAGGACTAGGAATCACCGGGCTCGTTTCCAACTGGATTGAGGATTGGTTAAAAGATAGAAAGCAGAGAGTGGTAATAAATGGAGTGGCTTCGGAGTGGGCGCCCGTCACCAGTGGTGTCCCACAGGGTTCTGTTCTGGGTCCTTTACTTTTTATCATCTATATTAACGATATAGACATCGGGCTTCTAAGTGCAATCTCCAAATTTGCAGACGATACGAAATTAGGAAGTAGTGTAGGTACTGAGGAGGGCGTAAGAACGCTTCAGAACGATTTTGACAGGTTGGGCGAATGGTCTGCTACTTGGCAGATGCCATTCAACTTGGACAAATGTAAGGTAATGCACATAGGTTATAAAAACCTGAAGACTGATTACTCTCTTTTGGGAAGGAACTTGACTGAGACCGATCTAGAGAAAAACTTAGGAGTCTATATCAGCAACGATCTGAAACCGTCGAAGAACTGTGCAGAAGTCGAAAAGAGGGCCTTAAAATTATTAGGTTATATTAAAAGACAGTTCCAGTTTTGGAACAAGGAGACTGTAATGTCTCTCTATAATTCTCTAGTCAGACCTCAACTGGAATGCTGTGCGCAGTTTTGGTCTCCATCCCTCAGGAATGACATAGAAAGGTTAGAAAGAGTACAAGCAAGGGCTACAAAATTGATCCCTTCAATGAGAATGCAAAGCTACCAACGGAGATTGGAGCGCCTAAATCTGTTTAGCTTAGAGACGAGGAGGTTGCGGGGTCAGCTTATTCAAGTCTTCAAGATGCTCAAAGGAATAGACAGGGTAGATTACAGAAACTTATTCTCACTTAATGCCAATCCGACAAGAAATAATGGGTTTAAACTGGAACTAAAGACATTTAGGACCTCTGTCTGCGGAAATTTCTTTTCCTATAAAATAGTTAATATCTGGAACCAACTTCCCTCAGAGGTTGTTTCCAGTCAAAGTGTAAATGTGTTTAAAAATAGGCTAGACAAAGTACTGAACACAGTCATAGTTTAAGATTAAAAACTCAAAAAACTCTGCAGAAGTTCGCTTGCACGGTGTCTCTGTGAGCAAGCTAAATATAGAGCTATTTATATATTCTCTACTTTCCTGTAAAATTTCCTTGGCTACTTTTCCAGGGTCAAGGTATTTTCTTCAACCTTTTTCCGTACCTGCCTGGCAGGGAGGGAGCGGAGGGTGGGGAGAGAGCCTTCTACTTTTCTATCCAGTTTTATACTACTATTAGGATAGTTGAAAGAAAAATAAAATTTTAATAACAGGAACCTCCCAGAGTGGACCGAAAGGTCTTTGAGGCTTCCTCTTGTCCTTGTAACTCTCTAACTCACTCTCTCTCTCTAACTCACTCTCTCTCTCTAACTCACTCTCTCTCTCTAACTCACTCACTCTAACTCACTCACTCACTCTCTCTAACTAAGAGTCTGGCAGCTTGTGAGTGACTAGTAAGACTTAGTAAGGGACTGCATCTCGCTGTCGCTCCTGGCTGCGACACGTTTGGGACTGTCCGGCCATGGGGAGACCTTTGGTCGGTGCGGCAGCAGCGAGAGGTGTAGTGTTCTGGAAGGGATGAACGTCACTTGCAAATAGGTGGATGCGTCTACGCACGGAAAGAATTCCCCCCCCCCCCCCATCCTTTTTTATATACTGGTCAGAACGTTTTTGATAGTTTTCATTGCTAGAACGCTTTATCTTATTCAAAGTATTCAGAGATCGGAAAAAAAAAAAGTTACAATGACTGGACCGCAGAAACTGAAGGCTGAATGTGCGAGGTAAACCAGTGGGTGACGAATTTCAAAGAAGCCTGCTTCGCGAAGATCAACCACTCCAGCATGTGCCGCTTTTGTGAACTCATGCGGTTTTAAGAGAAGCTAGAGGAGAGGGTCCGGCGGCTCGGGTCATCCAGACCGGCTGTTGGAGGTGCGGCGGTCACTGATGCGGCTGCGCCCTCCACCCCGGAGCTCATTGATAGAATAACTGCCATGGAAAAGCGGTCCAGCGATGGATTGGACAAGGCTCGGGACCGCGGAGAAAGGGAAGAGGTGCTACCGGGGGCTAGGATACAAAATCGGTGTGAGGAATCGCCAGCGACCGACGTGGAATGCACGGAACTGCGGCGCAAGGTGGAGGACGTAAAGAAGGGGCTGAGAGAGAAGGGTGAGAAGGGGTCGATAGAGAAGGGTGGGAAGGGGCCGATAAATAAAAAGGGTGGGAAGGGGCTTACTGATGGCCCAAAGAAACCGAAGGATGTAGCTACCGGTCGGGGTGGGTCTGATGGTGTAACTGCGTTTATGGGTGGTAACGGGTTTCGAAAGGTCTCGGGAAAGAAGGCTGCGAAGCCGAAGACTGAGACCCCAGTTGCCCATGTCAGGACCTCCAACCGCTTTAGTCTCCTGTGCTCGAAGGAAGAAGACGCCGTTTTGATTGGGGACTCGCAGATCAGGGGCCAGGAGAAGTACTTTACATCTGCAAACCAGGACGGGAGGAAGGTAAGGTGCTTACCTGGGCGGGGAACGGCGCAGGTAAGGAAGGAGGTAGAGAAGGTGCGCATGGCTAGTCGGAGGACTGCGATCGTTGTCCACGCTGGTGGCAACGACCTGTTCCTCAAAAGCGGTAGGGTAGGTCTTACAGAAGGAATCATCACCGAGATCATGTCTCTTGCGGATGATCTAAAAATGAAGACAGACAGTTGAATGTTAATGGGTATTTTACTGCGAATGAATGCCAGTGACCACACGCTCAGTAAGGTCATTGGCATCAACGAGAGGGTGCAAGACTTGTGCGTCCAGCTGGGAGTGAGGTTTATTGACCCGTTCAACGCATTTTCGGGTAGGTGGGACCTTTACCAGAGGGATGGTGTCCACCTCAATAACAAGGGTAAAGGTGTGCTAGGCGCGCTGCTCGACCGGCAGATATACAGAATGGTGAGGTCGAGTCCGGGGAGAGATGATGGGCCCCCACCGAAGAGAGAGATGATGATGAGCCGGTGGCGGACGTACCTTCAAATGAAGGGTGCTTCCAGGTACAGGTGGGTGACCCTCCTTAAACGTTGAAGGGGGATCAGGCTCATGCGGAAGTTGCCCCCTCGTTAGTGAGGGGCTCTTCAACTCCCGACAGCCCTGGCTGTTCGGGAAACGGGTCGTGCTAAGGGGTGGTCAGAATAAGGAAGGCTCCCTCCGTGCAATGCTTTTTAATGCTAGGTCGATTAGAAACAAGTTTTGCGAGCTACGGGCGCTTTTAGCATCAGAATACCAAGATATCGTTGCTATCACCGAGTCCTGGATTCATACTGATCGTAGGGCCTACGTTGGGGTGTTCGAAATTCCCGGGTATAGAATGTTTCGCAAAGACAGCACCCGTCGGGAGGGGGGTGGGGTACTAATATTCGTGAGGGACACGTTGAGTCCGGTTGACTGCCAGTTCCGGTCGGAACGGGAGCTGCTTGGCGTCGATCTGAACGGGGGAGGGACGAACTATAGGTTAATCTTGGTGTACAGACCTCCGCATTTCCTCCTCGAGGAGGATACAGCCCTGTACACCGAACTCCGTAACCTGCTAGGGGATAGGGTGTGTGTAGTTTTAGGAGACTTCAACTGTCGCCGCATAAAGTGGGGAGACAGGACTGCTGATGCTGAATGGAGGAGGCTAGTTGACTTTGCTGATGACAACTTCCTCACTCAGTTGGTCAATGAGCCTACACGAGGCGAAAGCGTTCTAGACTTAGTATTCACGACCGAAGACAACCTCGTCACTGGCCTCACCGTTGACGAATCGTTGGGCGGTAGTGATCACGGTCTGATTAGGTTCGTGAGTGTGTTCCACGTGTGAAGCATAGTAACTCGAGAGGCAGTAAGCTCGATCTCCGGCGGGCGGACTTTGTTAGTCTCAGGGATAGCGTAGGTGAGATGGGGATAGAGGTCGGCGGCGATGTTGAGGGAGTGTGGAGTGCATTCCGGGATGAGTATATGGTGCTGCAGTCTGCTGCCATACCCTCAGAACAGGTCACCCCTCCTTCAAAGCAGCCTAAGTGGTTCAATCGTGACATCGCTTCAGCTATCCGAAATAGGAAAGTAGCGTATAGGAGGGCGAAGGCCAATCGTTCCAATGAGAACACTGAAGCGTATGTCCGCCTGTGTAGGGAAGTGAAGGCGAAGGTTAGGCTAGCGAAACGTAACGAAGAACTACGGGTGGCAAGCCTCTGCAAGGGGATCCCTAAGGAGTTCTTCAGTTATGTTAATAGTAGACAGCCCTCCGACGCGGACATCGCTAATATGCTTAATGAGTAGTTTGCGGGAGTGTTCACTAGGAAGGACACCCGCGTCATCCCTGAGCCAGGCGTGAGGCACGAAGGTGCGAGATGGCGGAGGCCTCCCTTTCTCAGCCTTAGGGTTCCCCTTCCAGAGGCTTGCCACCCGTAGTTCTTCGTTACGTTTCGCTAGCCTAACCTTCGCCTTCACTTCCCTACACAGGCGGACATACGCTTCAGTGTTCTCGTGGGAACGATTGGCCTTCGCCCTCCTATACGCTACTTTCCTATTTCGGATAGCCAAAGCGATGTCACGATTGAACCACTTAGGCTGCGTTGAAGCAGGTGTGACCGGTTTTGAGGGTATAGCAGCAGATTGCAGCACCTTAAACTCGTCCCGGAATGCACTCCACACCCGCTCAACATCGCCGCCGACCTCTAACCCCATCTCAACTACGCTATCCCTGAGGCTAACAAAGTCCGCCCGCCGGAGATCGAGCTTACTGCCTCTCGAGTTACTACGCTTCACCCGAGGGACGCGCACACGGAACCTAATCAGACCGTGATCACTCCCGCCCAACGATTCGTCAACGGTGAGGCCAGTGACGAGGTTGTCTTCAGTCGTGAATACTAAGTCTAGAACGCTTTCGCCTCGTGTAGGCTCGTTGAACCACTGAGTGAGGAAGTTCTCATCAGCAAAGACAACTAGCCTCCTCCCTTCAGCATCAGCAGTCCTGTCTTCCCACTTTATGCCGCGACAGTTGAAGTCTCCTAAAACTACACACACCCTATCACCTAGCAGGCTACTGAGTTCGGTGTACAGGGCTGTATCCTCCTCGAGGAGAAGATGCGAAGGTCTGTACACCAAGATTAACCTATAGTTCGTCCCCCCCACGTTCAGATCGACACCAAGCAGCTCCCGTTCCGATCGGAACTGGCAGTCAACGTGTCCCTGACGTATATTAGTACCCCACCCCCTCCCCACGGGTGCGGTCTTTGCGAAACATTCTATACCCGGGAATTTCGAACTCCCCAACGTAGTCCCTACGATCAGTATGAATCCAGGACTCGGTGATAGCAACGATATCCTGGTATTCTGATGCTAAGAGCGCCCGTAGCTCGCAAAACTTGTTCCTAATTGACCTAGCATTAAAAAGCATTGCACGGAGGGAGCCTTCCCTATTCTGACCGCCCCCTAGCACGACCCGTTTCCCGAACAGCCAGAGCTGTCGGGAGTTGAAGAGCCCCTCACTAACGAGGGGGCAACTTCCGCAGGAGAATGAGCCCCCTCCAACGTAGGAGGAGGGTCACCCACCTGTACTTCGACGCACCCTTCAGTTGAAGGTACGTCCGCCACCGGCTCATCCTCATCTCTCCCCGGTGGGGGCCCATCATCTCACCCCGGACTCAACCTCACCATTCTGTATAGGTGCCGGTCGAGCAGCGCGCCTAGCACACCTTTACCCTTGTTATTGAGGTGGACACCATCCCTCTGGTAAAGGTCCCACCTACCCGAAAATGCATCAAAGGGGTCAATAAACTTCACGCCCAGCGGAACGCACAAGTCTTGTACCCTCTCATTGATGCGAATGACCTTACTGAGCGCGTGGTCACTGGCATTCATTCGCGGTAAAATACCCATTAACATTCCCCTGTCTGTCTTCAGTTTTAGATCATCCGCAAGAGACATGATCTCGGTGATGATCCCTTCTGTAAGACCTACCCCACCGCCTTTGAGGAACAGTTCATTGCCACCAGCGTGGACAACGATCGCAGTCCTCCGACTAGCCACGCGCATCTTCTCTACCTCCTTCTTTAAGTGCGCCGTTCCCCGCCCAGGTAAGCACCTTACCTTCCTCCCATCCCGGTTTGCAGTAGCAAAGTACTTCTTCTGGCCCCTGATCTGCGAGTCCCCAATCAAAACGGTGTCTTCCTCCTTCGAGCACAGGAGACTAAAGCGGTTAGAGGTCTTGACAGGGGCAACTGGGGTCTCAGGCTTCGGCTTCGCAGCCTTCTTGCCCAAGACCTTTCGAAACCCGTCGCCACCCATACACGCAGTTACACCACCCGACCCACCCCGACTGGTAGCTACATCCTTCGGTTTCTTTGGGCCATCAGCAGGCCCCTTCCCACCCTTCTTCTTCCCCTTGCCCTCTATCGATCCCTTCCCACCCTTCTCTATCAGCCCCTTCTTTGAGCCCTCCCTTTGTTCTAGATACTTAATCTTACAGTTTGAATCTGCTGGTGTGTTTTTAATTTGATCTTGTCCACTGGGTTGGATTTCCAGTGCTACGACCCTAGCTTCAAGCTTTTTTACTAATTCCTTTAGCTCTTTAACTTCCTTTTCGTGGTTGTCTCTAAGTTTACAAAACAAACATACACTAAGGGATGTGATATCGCTGATACTACCCTCTGGGAAGTCTACGCACCAATGATTAACTTTACATTTAAAGCATTCTGCTTTCAATTTAGCTGGCCCTGCCATATTTTCTTTTTTTTTTTTTTTCTGAATACTCTGAATAAGATAAAGCGTTCTAGCAATGAAAACTATCCAAAAACGTTATGACCAGTATATAAAAAGGGGGGGGGGGGTGAATTCATCCCGCGCGTAGACGCATCCGCCTTTGCAAGTGACGTTCATTCCTTCCAGAAGACTACACCTCTCCTGCTGCCGCACCGACCAAAGGTCTCCCCAGGGCCGGACCGTCCCAAACGTGTCGCAGCTACCAACTGACAAACACTCGCGACGCAAGCGTCACGGATTTTCCGCCAGGAGCGACAGCGAGATGCAGCCCCTTACTAAGTCTTACTAGTCACTCACAACGGCCAGACTCTTAGAATCCAGTGTTCAAGGGATATCCCACCAGACCCAGAGGCTACGCCCGAGACTTTACGCTGGCCTGGCAGCCAGCTGGGCAGTAAAGCCCTCTCACCTCAGAGCAGTACAGCCAAGCACCATCAATTGGTCACCAAAGAACGGTCGCAGGGGGCTGGTCAAGCCATTACGCGTTAGGAATGGGCTTAACGGGGCACTAGCCACACTCCATTCATCGCGCCCCTACGCCTGGGACCCCTCCATCCCAGTCTCTCACAACCTACGAGCGTTAAATGGTGTTATTTATAGAGGTTCCAAAGCCTCTCTTCCCACGCATGAGGTAGCAGTAGGGTCCTAATAGTAAAAGAAGAGAAAAAGACTTAATACTAAAAGTTTTTTTTTTTTTTTTTTTTGCAGTGAGGAGAACAACCTTAACGTAATCTAAAAGGACAGAGTAGGGATGGGATGGGGTCCTAGTAACCCACGGGACGGGATTGTGCAAAATACTTTACCCGCCCTCCCGAAAGAGAGAGAGAACCTAAAGGAGCTGGCAGCCAGTTCCTCTAGAATCCCACGACTCGGGACCGGAGGGCTGTCACACCCCAAGTATAAAGTTTACTACATCCAGAAGAAATGTGCATAACCTTTATACCCCCTGAGATGAGAGGAGAGAGAGAGAGAGAGAGAGAGAGAGAGAGAGAGAGAGAGAGAGAGAGAGAGAGTTACAAGGAGTTACAAGGAAAAGAAGTACCTCAAAAGGCCTTGCGGCCCATACCGAGGAGGTACCAATGGCAACGGGTGCCAGGGAAAATTTGTAAAAGTTTATTTTTCTTTCAACTATCCTAGCAGTAGTAGAAAACTGGATAGAAAAGTAGAAGGCTCTCTCCCCACCCTCCGCTCCCTCCCTGCCAGAGGCAGGTACGGAAAAAGGTTGAAGAAAATACCTTGACCCTGGAAAAGTAGCCAAGGAAATTTTACAGGAAAGTGGAGAATATATAAATAGCTCTATATTTAGCTTGCTCACAGAGACACCGAGCAAGCGAACTCCTGCAGAGTTTTCTGAGGTTTTAATCTTAAACTATGAGTGTTCAGTACTTTGTCTAGCCTATTTTTAAACAGATTTACACTTTGACTGGAAACAACCTCTGAGGGAAGTTGGTTCCAGATATTAACTATTTTATAGGAAAAGAAATTTCCGCAGACTGAGGTCCTAAATGTCTTTACACACTCAAATAGTGTGCAAGATTTCGTCTACCTTTTCTTGAACTGATCCACAGAGGAACTGTTCACAACTTCCGAAGGTAACCTGTTCCATGTGTCACAGATCTTATACGTAACGTAATTCCCACACACACTAGTCCTAAACCGTTTCAAATCCAACTTCCAACCATTGTTGCGAGTTGGGTTATCATTTAAACTAAACATACTTCTAAAATCGACATCGTTGAACCCTCGTAAGAGCTTGAAAACCTCGATCAGTTGACCGCGCAGCCTCCGAGTTTCAAGCGAAAACAAGTTCAGGGCGCGTAACCGTCGATTGTAGCCCATATGCCTAACGGAAGGGATAACTTTGTGGCCCTCGCCTGCACTCGCTCCAGCCTCTCAATATCTTTCCTGAGGGTGGGCGACCAGAACTGCACAGCATACTCCAGGTACGGCCGAACAAGGGAATTGTACAGTGAGAGCACAATCTCCTTGTTCCGAAACTGAAATTGCCTCCTGATATAACCCAATAGTTTCTGGGCTTTCTTTTCCACCTCTACACACTGTTTCGTAAACTTAAGGTCGCTGCTAATTAGCACACCCAAGTCCTTTTCTAAATCAGTCACCTCGATATTACTGCCCAACATCGAGTAGTCCGACTTGGGATTGGCGTAGCCAATGTGCATCACTTTGCATTTACCCAAGTTAAACGGCATTTGCCATTTTTCGGACCACTCTCCTATCCTACCTAGGTCCGCACGCAGTTCCTCGATCGCTTCGGGCGTCCCAACATTGGCCCCAAGCTTGGTGTCATCAGCGAATTTGGCGATCCGACTGACGATGCCACCGTCGATATCATTTATGTAAATGTAAACAACAGTGGCCCCAAAACGGAACCCTGAGGAACCCCACTAGTGACCGAGGCCCAACCCGAACTAGCCCCTTTAATTACCACCCTCTGCCGCCTATTCCTCAGCCAGTTTTCAATCCACCTACCTATTTCCCCACCGATACCCAGCGCGCGCACTTTCGCCATTAGCCGGCGGTGAGGTACCTTATCAAAGGCTTTCTGAAAGTCGAGATAAAGTATATCAATAGCCCTACTCTTATCGTACTCACTCAACATGACGTGGAAAAACTCGAGCAAGTTGGTGAGACACGACCTATGCCGTCTAAACCCATGTTGGGAGTCCCCAAGCAGCTTGTAGGAATCCAAATGGTCAACGATTCTATCAGCTATTATCCTTCTAATAATTTACCTACAACTGAAGTGAGACTAATGGGACGATAGTTCCCTGGACTTTCGTGATCCCCTTTCTTAAAGATAGGGGTCACGTTGGCTTCCCTCCAGTCCCGCAATGCACTCCACACTCCCTCAACATCGCCGCCAACCTCTAACCCCATCTCTCCTACGCTATCCCTGAGGCTAACAAAGTTCGCCCGCCGGAGATCGAGCTTACTGCCTCTCGAGTTACTACGCTTCACCCGAGGGACGCACACACGGAACCTAATAAGACCGTAAACCCTCCCGCCCAATGATTCGTCAAATGTGAGGCCAGTGACGAGGTTGTCTTCGGTCGTGAATACTAAGTCTAGAACGCTTTCGCCTCGTGTAGGCTCGTTGACCCACTGAGTGAGGAAGTTCTCATCAGCAAAGTCAACTAGCCTCCTCCCTTCAGCATCGGCAGTCCTGTTTTCCCACTTTATGCCGCGACAGTTGAAGTCTCCTAAAACTACACACACCCTATCCCCTAGCAGGCTACTGAGTTCGGTGTACAGGGCTGTATCCTTCACGAGGAGGAGATGCGGAGGTCTGTACACCAAGATTAACCTATAGTTCGTCCTTCCCACGTTCAGATCGACGCCAAGCAGCTCCCGTTCCGACCGGAACTGGCAGTCAACCGGACTCAACGTGTCTCTGACGTATATTAGTACCCCACCCCCCTCCCCACGGGTGCGGTCTTTGTGAAACATTCTATACCCGGGAATTTCGAACTCCCCAACGTAGTCCCTACGATCAGTATGAATCCATGACTCGGTGATAGCAACGATATCCTGGTATTCTGATGCTAAGAGTGCCCGTAGCTCGCCAAACTTGTTCCTGATCGACCTAGCATTAAAAAGCACTGCACGGAGGGAGCCTCCCCTATTCTGACCGCCCCCTAGCACGACCCGTTTCCCGAACAGCCAGGGCTGTCGGGAGTTGAATAGCCCCTCACTAACGAGGGGACAATCTCCGCAGGAGCTTGAGCCCCCTCCAACGTGGAAGGAGAGTCACTACCTGCTGTTGGAGGGGGACTAACTACTGGGGGGGGACTAACTACTGGGGGAGGGGGACTACCTGCTGGGGGAGGGGGACTACCTGCTGGGGGAGGGGGACTAACTGCTGGGGGATGGGGACTAACTGCTGGGGGAGGGGGACTAACTGTTGGGGGAGGGGGACTAACTGCTGGGGGAGTAGGCTTAACTCTTTGGGGAGCAGGATCAATTGCTGGTTTGGGGGGTCTTAGTTTAAAGAGATTATACAAATTAATGTTCAGTAAATTACCATACTTCTTTTTCCCCTTCTGGTTAAAATGTATCCCGTCCGAACCAAAGTATTCCCCATTTCCGTAGAATGTAGGCCAAAAATCGACAAACTTTAGGCCTTTTTCCTCACACATGCGTTTAACTCTTTTATTTATGCTAATGGCTTTACTTAGAGTATAGTCACTAGCACGCATTCGAGGGAGAATTCCTACGACCATACCCATGTCTGTCCTATCCCTAACCTTGTCAGTTAGGTTCTTAAATTCTTTTATAATGGGCTCTGTCTGCCCTCCTGTCCCTCCCATAAAAACGTCATTGCCACCAACATAGACAATGATAGGGCAACTCTTATTCTTGATATTAATTTTGCCTAATTCCCTATTAATTATCTGGCTTGTGGCACCCGGAAAACATCGGAGCTTTCTCTTGGTCGCCCGTCTTGCTCCGAAAAAGTCCCCTTGATTCCTTACCATAGAATCCCCAATTAAAAAGGTTTCATCCTCCTCATCAGCAAGTAAGTGAAACTTATTTTTGATGGTAATGGGTTCCAAATCCTTATGTTTTGGTTTTGGTTTGGAGGGTCTTTTATTTTTGACCAATTTGAATTCTTGGTCCTCCGTTTTATTTTCCGGAATAGTCACCGTGTTTTCCAAGCGTGCCACGCTTTGCTCTAGATGCTTAATTTTACAGTTTAAATTTGCTTGTGGGTTTTTAGTTTTATCTTGTCTACTGGGATGGATTTCCAGTGCTACGAGCCTAGCTTCAAGCTTCTTTACTAATTCCTTTAGCTCTTTCACTTCCTTTTCGTGGTTGTCTCCAAGTTTACAAAACAAACATATACTAAGGGATGTGATATTGCTGATACTACCTTCTGGGAAGTCAACGCACCAATGATTAACTTTACATTTAAAGCATTCTGCTTTCAATTTAGCTGGCCCTGTCATATTTTTTTTTTTTTTTGATACGTTAATTTAAATAAATAATACAATATGTTCCTTTTAATTAATACGATACGTTATTTTAAATAATACAATATGCTACTTTAATTAATATAACGAATGGTGAGAGGGGTAATGGTGAGTTCGGAAGTAAACACGTGTTACAGACCGGAAACTGAGTTGAATACAGAATTGAATGGAACCTGTGGGTTGCCGTTAGTAACAATGCAGTCTGATATTAATTTAAATAATACAATGCTATTTTAATTAGTATATTGGTTAGTGAGGGAGGATTGGTGAATGCCGAAATACGAAATAAACACGCGCAGACGAGTGGCACGTGTTTCAGACCGGAAATGGAATTGAATACGGAACTGAATGGGATCTGTAGGGAGCCGTTTAAACAATGCAGAATGATGTTACTTTAAATAATATAATATGTTATTTTAATTTATACAACGGATCGTGGGAGAGAAGTAGTGAATGCGGGAGATAGACCTGCGAGAGCACGTGTTACAGACCGGAAATGGACCTGCGAGAGCACGTGTAACAGACCGGAAACGGAAATAGACTCGAACATACAAATCTTACTATGTAAGTCGTCTGAAAATGCAATCTGTAACTACCGTCTAAAACAATGCAAACTTATTTCACGTTAACTTTCCCAGAGAAATTCAGCCGAAAAAACAGAATTTAAACAATATGAAATTATGTTCGTTAACCGGAAAAAGAATAAATTAAGTATAATTAATAATAAATTGTCTAATTATTAAGCAATAGTGTTTGCCCTAATCTCAATAATAAAGTAAATAAATATTAAACTTATCTAACAAATATACACTCAAACTTTGTCACTTAGTCACTATTAAAAAAAAAGATACTGGAGAGACCACACAGCACGTCCGCCTCCGATGAAGTCTAATGAGAGAGTGAGTGAGTTATAGAGAGAGAGAGAGTGAGTTAGAGAGAGAGAGAGAGAGAGAGAGTGAGTTAGAGAGAGAGAGTGAGTTAGAGAGAGAGAGAGAGAGAGAGTGAGTTACAAGGAAAAGAAGTACCTCAAAAGGCCTTGCGGCCCATACCGAGGAGGTACCAATGGCAACGGGTGCCAGGGAAAATTTTGTACACACTCAAATAGTGTGCAAGATTTGGTCTAAACTTTTCTTGAACTGATCCACAGAGGAACTGTTCACAACTTCCGAAGGTAACCTGTTCCATGTGTCACAGATCTTATACGTAAAGTAATTCCCACACACACTAGTCCTAAACCGTTTCAAATCCAACTTCCAACCATTGTTGCGATTTGGGTTATCATTTAAACTAAACATACGTCTAAAATCGACATCGTTCAACCCGCGGAAGAGCTTGAAAACCTCGATCAGTTGACCGCGCAGCCTCCGAGTTTCAAGCGAAAACAAGTTCAGGGCGCGTAACCGTCGATTGTAGCCCATATGCCTAACGGAAGGGATTAACTTTGTGGCCCTCGCCTGCACTCGCTCCAGCCTCTCAATATCTTTCCTGAGGGTGGGCGACCAGAACTGCACAGCATACTCCAGGTGCGGCCGAACAAGGGAATTGTACAGTGAGAGCACAATCTCCTTGTTCCGAAACTGAAATTGCCTCCTGATATAACCCAATAGTTTCTGGCTTTCTTTTCCACCTCTACACACTGTTTCGTAAACTTAATGTCGACACCCAAGTCCTTTTCTAAATCAGTCACCTCGATATTACTACTAGGGGTTGCAATCGATAAAATATTATCGATAATTTATCGATAAATGAAAGTAAACTATCGTATAATTATCGAGCAGATTTATCGATAATTTCAGATCACTTCCTGATTTTTTAAGTTTACACTAAATGAACAAATTTTCTCTTGCAAATGAGATTTATTAGAAATAAAAAACGTTGTTGCCTCTATCATGAGATGAGCAAATTGGAATCGAAAACTTCGGAGTTCTTCAGTAAGTCCTCTATGTTCAATGCAGGCAGTGAATTCGCATTGTACGAAGTAAAGAAAAAGAGAAGCGAAAATCTAGATCGATTGTATGATGCATTAAGGACCATCAAGCCTACAAGCTCTGAAGCAGAGCGTGCATTTTCTTCAGCGGGAATTTTCATAACGAAGATTCGATGCAGTCTCTCTCCAGCCACTATTAATGCCTTATGCTTTTTGAAATGTTACTTCCTTAATAAGGATAAAAAACTAAAATCTTTTTAAATAACTATGGCTGTCACAATGTAGAATGATCTCATTAAAATCTGTTCTTATAATTTTGCGTTTTTCTTCTATTAATGAGACAGCTAATTTAATTAGAAAATTTATCGATAATTATCGATAATCCGAATTTTTTTCAATCATTTATCGATAAATGGACTTTCGATAATTTGCATCCTATAATTACTACCCAACATCGAGTAGTCCGACTTGGGATTGGCGTAGCCAATGTGCATCACTTTGCATTTACCCAAGTTAAACGGCATTTGCCATTTTTCGGACCACTCTCCTATCCTACCTAGGTCCGCACGCAGTTCCTCGATCGCTTCGGGCGTCCCAACATTGGCCCCAAGCTTGGTGTCATCAGCGAATTTGGCGATCCGACTGACGATGCCACCGTCGATATCATTTATGTAAATGATAAACAACAGTGGCCTCAAAACGGAACCCTGATGAACCCCACTAGTGACCGAGGCCCAACCCGAACTAGCACCTTTAATTACCACCCTCAGCCGCCTATTCCTCAGCCAGTTTTCAATCCACCTACCTATTTCCCCACTGATACCCAGCGCGCGCACTTTCGCCATTAGCCGGCGGTGAGGTACCTTATCAAAGGCTTTCTGAAAGTCGAGATAAAGTATATCAATCGCCCTACTCTTATCGTACTCACTCAACATGACGTGGAAAAACTCGAGCAAGTTGGTGAGACACGACCTATGCCGTCTAAGCCCATGTGAGACTAATGGGACGATAGTTCCCTGGACTTTCGTGATCCCCTTTCTTAAAGATAGGGGTCACGTTGGCTTCCCTCCAGTCACCAGGCACCTGGCCCATCTCCAACGATTTGTTGAAGACTGTAGCCAGAGAGAGAGTGAGTTAGAGAGAGAGAGAGAGTGAGTTAGAGAGAGAGAGAGTGAGTTTGAGAGAGAGAGAGTGAGTGAGAGAGAGAGAGAGTGAGTTAGATAGAGAGTTACAAGGACAAAAGGAAGCCTCAAAGACCTTCCGGTCCACTGTGGGAGATTCCTGTTATTGAACAAGTTTATTTTTCTTTCAACTATCCTAGCAGTAGTAGAAAACTGGATGGAAAAGTAGAAGACTCTCTCCCCACCCTCCGCTCCCTCCCTGCCAGAGGCAAGTACGGAAAAAGGTTGAAGAAAATTCCTTTACCCTAGAAAAGTAGCCAAGGAAATTTTACAAGAAAGTGGAGAATATATAAATAGCTCTATATTTAGCATACCCACTGAGACAGCGTGCAAGCGAACTCCTGCAGAGTTATGTTATGTTTTAGTCTTAAACTATGATAGTATTCAGTACTTTGTGTGACCTATTTTTAAACACACTTACACTTTGACTGGAAACAACCTCTGAGGGAAGTTGGTTCCAGATATTAACTATTTTATAGGAAAAGAAATTCCCGCAGACAGAGGTCCTAAATGTCTTTAGTTCCAGTTTAAACCCATTATTTCTTGTCGGATTGGCATTAAGTGAGAATAAGTTTCTGTAATCTACCCTGTCTATTCCATTTAACATCTTCAAGACTTGAATTCTTGAAGACTTGAATAAGCTGACCCCGCAACCTCCTCGTCTCTAAGGTAAACAGATTTAGCCGCTCCAATCTTCGTTGGAAGCTTTGCATTCTCATTGAAGGGATCAATTTTGTAGCCCTTGCTTGTACTCTTTCTAACCTTTCTTTGTCCTTCCTGAGGGATGGAGACCAAAACTGCGCACAGTATTCCAGTTGAGGTCTGACTAGTGAATTATAAAGAGTCATTACGGTCTCCTTGTTCCGAAACTGGAACTGTCAAGTTGAATGGCATCTGCCAAGTAGCAGACCATTCGCCCAACCCGTCAAGATCGTTCTGAAGCGTGCGTTCTTACGCCCTCCTCAGTACCTACACTACTTCCTAATTTCGTATCGTCTGCAAATTTGGAGATTGCACTTAGAAGCCCAACGTCTATATCGTTAATATAGATGATAAAAAGTAAAGGACCCAGAACGGAACCCTGTGGGACACCACTGGTGACGGGCGCCCACTTCGAAGCCACTCCATTTATTACCACTCTCTGCTTTCTATCATTTAACCAATCCTCAATCCAGTTGGAAACGAGCCCGGTGATTCCTAGTCCTTTGACTTTAGCTATCAATCTCGCTTGAGGGACTTTGTCAAAGGCTTTTTGAAAGTCGAGATACACTATATCTATTGCCTTACTTGCATCGTCCAGTGAATGCATATTATGGAAAAACTCTAACAGGTTTGTCAGACAGGATCTATGTCGCCTAAATCCATGTTGAGAATAAAAAATTAGATTGTTAGATTCAAGGTGATACACAATACGTTTTGTAATGATGGATTCCAACAGTTTGCCGACAACTGATGTTAAACTGATCGGGCGGTAATTACAAGAATTTTCCCTATCACCCTTTTTAAAGATTGGTTTACATTTGCTAACTTCCAGTCGGTTGGAACTTTCCCTAACTCGATTGATTGTTTGAATATGGTTACTAATTCGTCAACAACATTGTGGCTAACTTCTTTTAATACACTTGGAAGAAATTAGTCGGGGTCAGGTGATTTGTATTTGTTCATCTTATCAATTAATTGCTGTATCTCATTTCTCGTAAAACTTATGGTCTCTACGGGATGGTCACCGTCATATGTAATCCGAGGACTTGGCACTTCTATTGTGTCTTCCTCCGTGAAGACTGTAACGAAGAACTCGTTTAACATATTAGCTATATCTTTATCACCGAATTTCAGTACGCCATTTCTATCTTTTAAGGGCCTACAGAATTTTTAATTGGCTTTCTGCTATTAAAATGGGCAAAAAATTATTTAGGGTTAACTTTACAGAGTGAGGCAACTCTAGT